>CM077092.1:47859174-47940523 GCA_039513925.1 Platanthera zijinensis | reverse complement strand
GATTTGCTAGTAATAATGATTTGCTAGCATCTAAAATGAGTTTTGCTAGTAACACCACTCTTATATTATAATTATAGGAGAAAATAAAATAAAATTGTTCAATAATTTCTTCCACATGTTTTTTTATGTGCGCATAATGGATATAAAGGATCATGGGGCAAATTCAAATTTCTACTGTGTTTTTTTTTATTTTTTCACAAAATAATGATTCGTGTATTTTTATGATTATTTTAAGTATTCATATATTAGCAGACGTGCATAAATGGTTTGACGAACCCGACTTTCATGTTCCCAAGCTCCCCCTTTTTAAGGAGAAGTTTTTCGGTGTGCATGTGCACATAGGTCTATGTGTGAGTAGAAAGCTGTCCGCCGCAATTTGGGTTTGATCCCCAGCAAAAAATGGAGAGAAAATATAAAAAAAGGCGTGAGTTGTGTTAATTGGACGGCAAACATGATGGATCGGACGGCGAGCAAGCAACTCGCGCACCATTCTCCAGTGCATTGTGAATTCGAAAAAACTTTTGCTGCTTAAGAGGACCTGATGGCCAGGTCTTTGCCAGACCATAGCCTGGCTGGGCAAGGCAATACCAGGTTCAGTTAGAATTTTTTTTTTAATTATTTAACTCAAAATAAATTATGATTAATATGTTATTGGTGGCTGATATACAAAATATTGAAATTTTATTATTAAAAATGCAATTTTTGGATATAAGTCGGAAGAATTTACTATCATGCATATAGAATTGAAGGGATTCCTCAAAATAGATTCGCTCAAACAGGAGATTTTTTATCACATCCTCATCTGGCTTGCGAATACAGTTTCAACGGGCCTAATCTTGCCCAATTCTGAGCTCGTTTGGCCTCCAAATCGACCATCAGTGTGTATATGCGCACAAGCCGCCCACACCCCGCCATATGGGCAGGCATCACCGCACACAATTGCCACGTGCGGCAATGGGCTGCGCGCCAAATATTTCAACATCGACACAAGGCAAAATGCCGCGCAGCAAATTCAGCACGGCCGCGCGGCAAATTCGGCACGGCCGTGCGGCAAACCAATAAGTTTGCACGGCAATTGCCACACCAATAAGTCTTGGCATTTGCCGCCCCCAGCCCTTGAAATGGAGGGGATCCATTTCAATATCTAATGGACAAGACAAATTGGAAAGAAATCTTGTGGTGGAGATTTTTTTGATTAAAAAAATCAAAAAAAACATGAGAAATGATGAACCCGTCGGATCGAAAGCATTTCAATCTCGACCGTGAAATGGATCCCTCCATTTCACTTGAAATGGAGAGGATCCTGATACCAGCCCTTATAGAGCGCTGACCAAATCAACGGCCCCAGCCTTTACAGGGCGCTGACCAAGGGCGCTGACTTGGTTAGGCAGGGCTCCCCAATTGGCGAGTGCTGTTACGGCACTCCCCATTGGGCAGTGCTCGGAACTTCCCCAATTGGGGAGTTTCCTGTTACGGAGCACTCCACAATTGGGAAGTATCCTCCCGCACAGTAAATAACGTGCAGGACACACGATAGTTGCCGTCCAAGCCGTACAACAGTCACCATGCAAAATGCTCGACATTTTATTGTCATGCTCCCTTCCTCCTTTCCTCGGGTGTCATTCTCTGCGCCTCTTGGCATCTCTCACGGTCGTACCCTTATCACCATGATTGGCGCGCCTCTGCGCTCAGAGCAAACCCCTCCGCGCACACTCACAGGGTGCTCAGAACGCCTACGCACTCACGGCGCGCTCAGAATACCTCCGCCTCACTAAGCGCTCAGAATACCTCCGGCTCAATACGCGCTCACTACACGTTCGTTGTCATCATCATTGCCAACGGAACTGCCTGAACTACCAGGGGGGGGGGGGGGGTCATATCCGAAAAATGTTGATCTGTGTTCTCCAGATAGACGAACGTGATTCGCTTGTTAGGTGGTTAGAATTGTTACAACGACGAAATTACTAGGCTACCCTAACCAAAGATATAAAATTAGCTTAGAGCTCTCGTTTGAAGGGACCTTACCTTCAGCACTCGAGAGAACTTCTTCGAAGAAATCCTTCAGAGTTCTCCTTTGGTGATTGAAGATCTCCTTCGAGACTCGAAGATCTTCTCCGCCTTCGAAGATCTCCTTCGGAGACAACTTGAAGATCTCACTTTTCTCAAAAGTCGACTCGAGCATCTCGCTTCTTCCTCCACCAAATACTTAGCTTGTCGAGCACGGTCTGTCACTCTCAAAGGCTCTTCTTCTACTACCAGTGTAATGAGAGGCAACCAATCACCCCCAAATTCTCTATCTTCACTTGTAACGCACCAAGATATATTGGAATTTGACTGACACCGATTCAGCCACGTGTTTTTTCCCATCATCAGAGTTTTTCCTTGCTAAAATCTTCTTATCAGTCGTCTAATTTTACTATCATTGTTTGCTCACTCGGCTCGCTCTTGAACTGATACGGTTCAATTCGACCGAATGACAAGAGTGTTAAGCTACCCGCAACAAGGTTATATCTTAGAGCTCTAAAATATTCGGGATAATTTTTTTCTAAAAAAATCATGCCCCATGGAATACATCAATAGAAGAACAATTCAAACTACTATGAAATACTAACACCGATTACTCCTCAATGTACACATTGAAATTGTTGCTAGTAGTGATTACTGTTAGTGTATATTTGGAAGAATAACGGGTTCGGAGGCATAACGGGTCAGTTCGGACATGTGTAGATCCGATACCCGTAGAAACTCCTTGGGTTTTTCTATTTATACCCACCTAGGGGCAACGGGTAGGGGATTCCACCTAGATCCCCATCCAGATGCTTCGAGCGACATAACATTCTCGAAGCATGCCCTCATCGCTCACGTTCGTGCATCCCGTAACCGCTGTTTTGCTCGGTTCGCGAAGGAGATTTACCACACAATTGTCAGTGACTTCGCCACTATCCGAGAAGATGTGAACGAATATCTGTGGAGCAAAGATGATGATGTTTTGTAGGGAATAGAGCTGTCACTTAAAACCGAAACCTCAAACCGAATCGGAACTGAACCGGAACAACAAAAAACCAGACCGAACCGGAACAAATTATTCTAGTTCCGGTTTGAATTTTGGAACCGTGAACAACATTGGTCCGGGTGTGGTTCTTACATTTTATTATCTGGGCCGGAACTGGAACCAGAACCGCAATATACAAGTCTCAAGTGGTTTTAAGTTTTTTAGACCGGATCCAAACCGGACCGACGTAAAACCGAACCGCAACCTGTTTATTATTATTATTACTATTATTATTATATTGTTATTAGTTTATAATTTATCTATAATATTTATATTACTTACTACCACGAATGAAGTTGGTACAGTTTGAACCCAAACCACAATCGCATTAAAGGGGGTCGATTTTGGACCGAACAAAACTTCACCGCATAAAAACCGTGTGATATGGTTTGACAATGGTGCAATTTGGAGTCAGTTTTTGCAGTGTGTTTTTGATTTTTATACAGTTATATAATATATTTTTAATTTTACTTATTTTTTTTTTGAAATATTTTATTTAGAAAATATAGAAGATATACAACTACTATTTATTAGTAATCATGAAAGTCAGCTAATTATAGCCGGTTGTTACAGTTGAGCATGCCGGCGAGACGTGCGCAAGCTAACTAGAAGTCGTGACAAGTCTACACGCGTAGGAAGGCAATTGATATTATCCTACTGATCGTGAAAAAGACCGTCGAGAAGTGCACAATATAATTATTTTTATTTTGATGTTGTTTTAAGTTTTACTATTTGTAACCTGCTTTTATTTCATTCTGTCAAGTTTGATTTTGATTTTAGTTGGAACCGATTGGAACCGGACCGAACCGTATGGAACCGGACCGGACTACATGGAACCGGACCGAACCGTTAGTGACCGGTTTGGTTTTGGTTCTTGTTGAACCGTAACCGGAACCGTTGACACGACGATTCCAAAAATTAAGCTGGAATCGGAATCAGAACCGGTCAAACCAAATAAGATTTTGGTTCTAATTTGAAAAATCGTTACCTTAGTGATTCGGTTCATGGTTTTAGTAGAACCGAAATCGTGACATCTCTAGTAGGGATGCCTTTTAAATCTTCTGAATCCTTACCTTACAATGACCATAAGCAAGCTGTCTCACCTTCAAGTCTGATATGAACAAACTGAAAAAGGAAGAGGAAGCCCCACAAAATACTGCAATATGTTGGTTTTCTGAGTGGTGGCTGGACAACGCTGTTACCCGTCATGTGTCTAATGATAAGGATCCTTTGATTAAGGTCACGTAGTTTTTAAAAAAGTAGAGAACTGCAATGGAGGAGAGACCGAGGTGACCCATACTTGGAATGCTATCTTGGTCCTCTTCTCAGGTAAAAAAATTTATTTTTTAGAGAATATTAAAAAAAATTCACAAGCTGCTAATTTAGTGTCTATTAGTCTACTTTGTGATGCTGGTATGTCTCTTAATTTCGATAGTGGTAGAGTAACATTGTAAGTTAACTCACACTATTTTTGGTTGTGCATACGTCCAAAATAAATGTATTGATTAAGTCTAGCAAACGAGATAGTTCAACAAGTTCAAACAAATTTTGTTAGCACTAAGAATCTATATGAGAGACTACGATACGTGAACTATAGGAAAATATTCCAAATAGCTAGAACTCACCAGATCACATTAGACACTAAAAACCAATCTGAGAAATGTGAAGTGTGTGCTCAGACTAAGATCACTAAGAAATCTTTTAGTACGGTTACTAGGAGCACAACACCTCTAACGCTTATATATTCTGATATATGTGACTTTAAAAGTTTTGTCATTATAAGAGGATGGAAGTATATGATCACATTTATAGATGACTGCTCTAGGTTCTGTCACACCTATCTTCTTAAAACTAAAGATGAAGCGTTTGGAAAGTTTTTTCTTTTCTAAACCAGGGTAGAGAATCAACTAGGCATGAAGGTTAAGAGGTTTAGAAGTGATAGAGGAGGAGAATACATGTCCAGTGAGTTCCGTGGTTTCCTTGCCTCTCAAGGGATCATACCAAAAACCACTGCTCTGTCCTCACCCCAATCGAATGGTATAGCCGAGCGAAAGAATAGAACGTTAACAGAGATGTTGAATTTTATGCTCCTCACTGCTAGAATGCATACTACCTATTGGGGAGAAGCAGTTTTAACTACAAACAATATTCTAAACAAATTCCCTCATGCTAAGTTAGTCGTCACGCCCTACTAGCTTTGGTTTAAGAGACCCCTGTCTATAACTAGACTTAAGACCTGAGGTTCCATAGCCTATGTTAGGATCTCTGACCCTAGACGGTCTAAACTTGGACCTAGGACCAACACGTGTGTCTACTTATGTTGTGCTAAAGATAGTGCTGCAGATAGATTCTTAGACATATCTAATAATATAATTATTGAATCTAGGGATGCTGTGTTCTTTGAGGATAAGTTTCTTAAGGATAAGACCTGTCAATCCCAGGTATGAAAATAAATATTACTGAGGAAGAACCTGAATCAGTACCGAGAACCTCCTATTCAGTCCCGGTAGACAATAGTGTCCCAGAGTCTAGAAGGACTTCGATGAGAGAGCGAACTCCCAGAACCTTTGGTAGTGACTTTGCCACTTACCACATTGAGGTCGATCCATCAACCTATAAGGACGCGATGAGATCAAGGGATTCACTACTCTGGAAAGAATCCATTGATGAAGAGATGAACTCTTTGCTTCAAAACAACACCTGAGTGTTAGTTAATAAGCCAAAATGGGCTAAAACTATAGGGTGTAAGTGAGTTATAAAAGAGAAGCTCAATCATAATGGTAGTGTAACTAAGTATAAAACATGCCTGGTGGCTAAATATTTCACACAAGTTAGTGGGGTGGATTACTTTGATAAATATTCACCAGTGTATCACTTAACAACTATTAGGATATGAAAGTCCACCTAGTGTCAACTACCTAACCTATGGGGGGGGGATAGGTGACTTGCAGCGTATTTGCGGAATTAAAATGTACCTGCAGAATCAAAACAACCACACAGCACGGAAAATAACACAGACAATTTATAGTGGTTCCCCGATTTGGGTACGTCCACTTTCCCCCTTCGACCTATCTCCCAATCCAGGGACGACTCGGTCACTTCACCAACAGGATTGAAATCCAATCCTTGCACTATCGGAAGGAACCCTTCCACACGTAGGAGTCAACACTCCCACAACACGGGTTGCACCCAACCCTATAACTAGGAACCAAATGTTCCTTTACAATGAAAAAGAAATTGGAGTGTATAAGAAATACAAACAACTTGAAGATCTAGGTGTCCCTTTTCGTTAGACTACTTGTTCTTGTAGGCAACGAAAAGTCCACAACCCTTGATCTTTCTTGGAGAAAATCTCTCCGAGACCGGCGGCGGCAAAGGGCGGCGGCAGGGCTCTCGGTGTTGGCGACGGCAACTGAAAACAGCAGCGATGCACTGGAGATTCAATCTTCTTAGCGAAGTCGGCAAGGTCTTCCAACGGTCACACTAGGATCGATCGTCTCGATTGATTAGGATGAGGATGGATTTCCCTATCTCAAATCAAGAGACAAAAGATCTCTGGTTAGACGCGTAAGACGTTGTGCACGACTTGGCTTCTATCACCGGGGATCTGGAGAAGATCGAGATCGGCTGCGGTGACTACTGCACGAGCGGCGGGAAGACGATCGGCGGAGCGGTTCGCGATTTTAGGGTTAGTCGGCGGCTCGGCTTTCGTTTTCTGTATCCGTGCTTTACTGTACACAAATACCTGTGTATTTATACAATAGGTCATGGACATGACCGTTGTGGGCCCCACCAAAGCAAAGACAAAGTCCGGTTCAAATAGCTGCAGGTAACATGGACCGGTCCAGGAATTCGGAAAAATCGCCCAAGGCAAAATCGGCGAGAATCGTAGGTGATTCTCGACGAATCGGCGAGAATCACTTACGATTCTCGCCGAATTCTGGCTGCACAGGTTATAGAGGCCGGGAAGAATCAGCGGGAATCACATTTGATTCTTGCCGAATCGTCAAGAATGCAAAGTTATTCTCGACGAATCAGCGAGAATCACTTAGTGATTCTCGACGATTCTGCCTTAGAGAATTTTCTGACTGCGTCTAGACAGCCGGCCCAACCTGGCGAGAATCATCTAGTGATTCTCGACGACTCGTCGAGAATCACTAGTGATTCTCGACGAATCGGCGAGAATCACTTAGTGATTCTCGACGATTTACACTTAGACGATTCTCGTCTTCCAACCCGTGAGCTGGTCTTTGGCCCATCCTTGCTCCTTGTCTGCTCTTGCTTTATCATAGCCCTGTACTTGAAATTAAGTACACCCCAATAGAGAGAGTACACGTAGGCCAACAAACTGATCTACTCAACGAGGGATTACGTTGCGCAGACCCGTGTATATTGACCCACTGCACCCTGACATTGGTGTGTACTTAGAGTGGAATAACTGCAAGCACAACTTAAAAGATTTCATCAAACACATTGTCTATTTACCTTAGCTTGTACAGGGGCTTCTTCAAATCAGGTACATTGTGGATACAATACCCAACAATCTCCCCCTATTTGAAGAAGCCTAAACCCTGCAAGCTAAGGTGAATAGAGCATATAGGAATGAAAATCATAAACTTAAAATTGAGTTGAGAGAGATATTCATTACCAATTTCTTGAGAGCAAACTTGGAGCCACCTTAGCCTTAGCCGAGAGGGAAATATCCCCCTTTTCGGCTTCTGCAAATCGGGGACTGAAGCATGTGACACCATGCTCCCCCTCAGTTCGTGTACCTTTGCTTTCACTAAATTCCTAGCAGAGGCTCACCCTAGACGCATGAGCCTTGAGCTTCTGTAGTCTTCATTCCTCGTAGTTTAGCATCCCCAATTCAGTTTTGAACATACTGAACTTGGCCTCGTCAAGGGGCTTTGTGAAAATGTCTGCAATCTGCTTGTCAGTGGGAACATAGCAGAGAGAGATGTCCTTGTTCTCCACGTGCTCCCAAATTAAATGGTAACGCACTTCAATATGCTTCGTTCTGCTGTGCGATACCGGATTGTTGGCAATAGCAATTGCACTAGAGGAGTCGCAGTACATCGGTACTTCCTTGAACTGAAGATCATAGTCTGCTAACTGATTTCTGATCCAAAGGAGTTGCGCGCAACAGCTGCCAGCCGAGATGTACTCAGACTCTGTTGTGGAGGTTGCTACACAGTTCTGCTTCTTGCTATTCCATGAGATGAGCCTTCTTCCGAGGAATTGACACGTTCCGGAAGTGCTTTTCCTGTCATCCCTACTCCCTGCAAAATCAACATCTGAAAAACCTATTAGCTCGACATCATTGTTTCTCGGGTACCACAAGCCAAGATTGGGGGTACCTTTAAGGTATCTTAGAATTCGCTTTGCAGCGACATAGTGAGATTCCTTAGTGTTCACCTGATATCTGGCACAGACACATGTGGAGAACATAATATCCGGTCTACTGGCAGTAAGGTAGAGCAGGGATCCAATGATGCTTCTGTATTTGGTTTCATCGAAAGGTTTACCTTTCTCATCCTTATCTAGAGACATAGTGGATCTCATTGGAGTCCTCATAGAGGTTGTATTCTCCATTCTGAATTTCTTGAGGAGTTTATTTGTGAACTTCGTCTGAGAAATGAAGATTCCTTCCTCAGACTATTTCACTTGAAGTCTCAAGAAATACTTCAGCTCTCCCATACTGCTCATTTCAAACTTGCATAAGTTTGGAAAACTTTTTGCAAAGATTATTGTTCGTTGAGTCGAATATAATGTCATCAACATAGATTTGCACCAGCAAAATCTTGCCTTTGACTTCCCTGAGAAACAATGTCTTGTCTATTTTTTCCTCTAGAGAACTTGTTCTCAAGAAGAAAACTAGACAATGTCTCATACCAAGCTCGAGGAGCTTGTTTTAAGCCATATAGCGCTTTATTAAGAAAATATACATGATTAGGATAAGTAGGAATTGACAAAACCTGGAGGTTGAGCGACGTATACTTCCTCTTTCAAGTCTCCATTCAAGAAAGCCAATTTCACGTCCATCTAGATAGACTGTGAATCCTTTGTGAGAGGCATAGGCTAGGAATAGCTGGATTGCCTCGAGCCGTGCAACTGGTGCAAACGTCTGGTCGAAGTCAATCCCCTCCTCCTGTCTGTATCCTTAAGCCACCAGTCTGGCTTTGTTCTTGATGATGACTCCATGTTCATCCAGCTTATTTCTGAAGATCCACTTGGTGCCAATCATATTCTGCTTTTGTGGTCTGGGAACCAGCGTCCAAACGTTGCATCGTTCGAATTGATGCAATTCATCTTGCATGGACAAAATCCATGCAGCATCTTTGTTCGCCTCGTCGAACTTCTTTGGCTCAACCTGTGACAAGAAGCTAAGATGCAAAATCTCGTTAATGGTACCTCTTCGAGTTCTGACCCCGTCACGAGGATCTCCGATGATCTGATCTCTAGGATGATCCCTCACGTGTCTGAGCTCAAGAAGTCTGGCGTCAGGAGCTTCAACTACTTCTTGGGCATCTCCTTCTTCTAAAGGATTTGCTCCATTTTGATCTTCAACTTCTCCGATCGGCATTGATGTGGAGACCTTGACGTATTTTGGAGTTGCATCTTTCTCGGGCTCATCCAGTTGTAACTTTTCGAGTCTGGCACCTGCATCTTCAGGAAGACAACTAGAAGTCTTGCAATTAAGCAAACTTCCTTCATCAAATACAACATTTATTGATTCCTCTACCACTAGGGTTTTCTTGTTGAAAACTCTATAAGCTCGGCTATGGCTACTATAGCCCATGAATATTCCTTCAAAGCATTTTTCACCAAACTTAGTACGAGGGTACTTCCCATTATTCAGTACATAATATTTGCAGCCAAAGATCCTCAGATAGGACATGGTTGGCTTCTTGCCTTTCAGTAGCTCATAAGGAGTCTTACGATGGCTCTTGTTGATCAACGCCCGGTTTTGTACATGACAAGCCGTATTGACAGCCTCGGCCCAGAAGTATTCTGGGAGAGAAGCGTCATTCAACATTGTCGTGCACGGCTCAATGAGTGTTCTATTCCTCCTCTCCGCCACTCCATTCTGTTGAGGAGTGCGAGGGGAGGAGAACTCATGAAGGATACCAAGTTCTTCACAGAACTCTGTCATAGCCCCAGACTCAAACTCTGTTCCGTGGTCACTTCTGATTTTGACCACTGAGCAGTTAAGTTCGTTCTGTATCTGCTTGACAAAACTGGTGAAGATGTCAAACGTATCAGACTTGCGCTTTAAAAAGAACACCCACGTAAACCGAGAGTGATCATCTACAATCACTAGCGTATACGACTTCCCTCCTAAGCTATGAATTTACATAGGACCAAACAAGTCCATGTGCAGAAGATAAAGACATCTGGAGGAATCTTTGTCTGGGATGCCCTTAAAGGTAGCCCGAGTCTGCTTGCCCATCTGACATGCATGACATGGACTATCTTTAATGCACTTAATAATGGGAGCATCCCTTACTAAGTCTTTGGAAAACAGCATATTAATTGTCTTGTAATTAATGTGTGCCAATCTCTTGTGCCATTGTTCACAAAGAGATGCACTGCCTTTTGCAACGAGGCATACTGGGGTAGAAGAATCTAAACTAAGAAAATCTAAACAGAAAATATTTCTGCTCCTAATGCCAGTTAATACAGTCTCCGAAGAATCACATTATATTATCAGGCATTTATCCTTGCAGAACTTTACGTCATACCCTTTATCACATAACTGGCTTACGCTGATCAGGTTATGATTTAATCCTTCAACATAAGCTACGTTAGTGATAGAGAGTATACCGTTGGAAATCGTACCGTAACCTCTGGTGACTCCCCAATCAGATCCCCCAAATATGACTTTGGGTCCATTCTCGACTGGAGAGTACTCCCGCAGCAGGCTTCTTGTCCCGGTCATGTGACGGGAGCATCCACTGTCCAAATACCAAATAGGAGTTTTGTTGGCCTTTGGACATTCCTGCAAAATAAAATTAATTTGCCTTAGGAACCCAATCGTACTTGGGTCCTAGATTTTTCGTTAGCATACTCCCCCTCGGTTGGTTAGCCCTACGAGAGGTCGTCCTCGCATTGCCAACATGAGAAGTCTCGATATTCCTTGGATTAAACCAACAATCCATGGCAAAGTGACCAATTTTGCCACAGCACCAGCAGTCAAACCTGTTATACCTCCTCTTGGGCGCCTGCTTCACCCTTGAAACGTAGGGTTCAGCTGGGGCCGAAGACCTGGAGGTGGAGGCATCATGATGACTACAGTCACATGACTTCTTCACCTCTTGGCTTTTCAGTGCAACAGGCTTGGCCTTAGGTGCCTGCTTCTTATTATGGCCGCTAGAGAATTGACCATAATTTCCCAAGTGGATTTCCTCATAAGGTGCCTTGAAGACACTCTCACTGAAGTTACGGGGAAAGGTCCACCCATCATACCGGCTCTTCGGCTTTGCAACCGAGGGCCTGAAGTGATGGCCGTATGTTGACTCAAAGTCATGTTGGTTACAGGGAAAGCTAGGCTTTCTGAACTCAACAGGGCTAAGTGGGGCCTTTCCTTTCTCAGCAGCAGAGGCTTTCTTGGCAGCCTTATTCTTCCTCTTGTTCCTGTTTCTCCTGGATGAGGAGCTAGGTGCCCCTACATGCCCCAAGCCAGCTCCTTTGGCCTGAGCAGAGAAGGTATCAACTAATGGAAGAACAGTTTTTGGCATAGAGAAGCTCTTGACGATCTTCCTTTCTGCCGCAAGTAGTTCTTCCAACTTGTCGACTTCCTCCTGCTTAAGATCAAGGAGCTTAAGAGACTCTGAATGCTTTGAAGTCAGGTCCAAGTGCTCCTGTCGGAGGGAGATCAAACTGGTGATCTCTTCCCTCAGGGATACACTCTCACCTTTAAGGAATTTGACTTCCTTTTTCTCAGCCTTCAGTCTCTTTCGACATTCCACGAAAGTAATGAGCAGAAGCTCAAACTTCTCGAGGAGCTCAGCTTCACGGGCCGAATGGCTATCCTCAGGGTCATCATCCTGAGACTCAGGATCAGAGTCAGAGTCGTAGAGAGGGGTGTGAGCTTTTACCTTCCCAGTAAATGGGGGGCAATCTCCTTCCGAGTCACAGCAACCCATTAGACCAAAGTAGGCTTCCTCGTCATCGCTGGTGTCTGATGTGTCAGATTCACTCAGCGTCTTTGGCTTCTTCGCGATGTAACTCCTCTCTTTCTTCTTGTCTTTTGAGGACCTGTGCTCCTCTCCCTTTCCCTTTTCCCTCTTGCCTTGATGGCAGTCGGCCACGACGTGTCCTGGCTTGTTGCAACCAAAGCAAATAATGTCAGATGAGCGGTGTTTGTTCGGTTTGGAAACATACCTGTCAGAAGAATAGTTCTTCTTCTGATCCCTTGAAGAGGAGCCGTTTCTCTTTCTCTGATTCCTCAGCTTGAGGAACTTCTTGAATTCCCTTGTGAAAAGGGATAAGTCTTCCTCAGACAATTCTGAGCCGGAGGAGCTTGGCTCAGAGTCTTCCTCTTCATCCTTCTTCCACGCAGGGGAAGAGGCAGCACCCTTGCCCTTTCTGGAATGAATGGCTTTCAGGGCCACCATCTTTTCCTTGGCCGTGGCTTTCTCTACTTCCTCTTCAGCCTTCCTTGTGTTCAACTGAAGCTCATAGGACATGAGCTTCCCGAACAGAATCTGAGGGTCGGTTTCCGCAAGTCTGCCAAACTCGCGGATGGCGCAGATCTTTGTGTCCCATTCCTTAGTGAGGGACCTAAGGAACTTATCATTGAGTTCACCGTCAGTGAACACTCTTCCATATCCTTTGAGTGCATTGACGATCTTGAGGAAGTTTTCGAAGGTAACTCCGATCTCCTCCTTTGGCCCTTGCCTGAAGGCCTCATATTTCTGATTGAGGAGGGATCTCCGATCGCCCCTCACTTCATCTGTGCCCTCCATTAATACAATCAGGCAGCTCCAGAGATCCTTGGTTGTCCTGCAGTTGCAGAAGTTCTGCATCATAGAGTCGTCAACTGCGCTTACCAGGATGTTCTGAGCTTTCTTGTCGAGTCCGAACAGCACCATTTCGTCCTTGTCCATTTCCGAAAGTTTCTTGGGCACTTTCTTGGTAGGATCAATGGTGGAGGCCTTAGTAGGAATGTAAGGTCCCTCCTCCACTATCATGAAGAGCCGAGGGTCGACTGCTTCCATGTAGAATCTGATTCTTTCCTTCCAGATAGGAAAGTTCAGTCTGGTGCACACTGGGATTTTGCCGGAGTGCTTGAGTCCGTCCATGGAAGATATCGGTCTTCTTCTTAACACAGGTGGCAGGATTCTACTCAAGGTGTAAACCTTTTTGATGAGTAACCTCCCTCTAATACCACTTGAAAGTCCACCTAGTGTCAATTACCTTCATCTATGGGGGGGGGATAGGTGACTTACAGCGTATTTGCGGAATTAAAATTGTACCTGCAGAATAAAAACAAACCACACAACACAGAAAATAACACAGGCAATTTATAGTGGTTCCCCGATTTGGGTACGTCCACTTTCCCCCTTCGACCTATCTCCCAATCCAGGGACGACTCGGTCACTTCACCAACAGGATTGAAATCCAATCCTTGCACTATCGGAAGGAACCCTTCCACACGTAGGAGTCAACACTCCCACAATACGGGTTGCACCCAACCGTATAACTAGGAACCAAATGTTCCTTTACAATGAAAAAGAAATTGGAGTGTATAAGAAATACAAACAACTTGAAGATCTAGGTGTCCCTTTTCGTTAGACTACTTGTTCTTGTAGGCAACGAAAAGTCCACAACCCTTGATCTTTCTTGGAGAAAATCTATCCGAGACCGGCAGCGGTAAAGGGCGGCGGCAAGGCTCTCGGTGTTGGCGGCGGCAACTGAAAACAGCAGCGATGCACTGGATATTCAATCTTCTTAGCGAAGTCGGCAAGGTCTTCCAACGGTCACACTAGGATCGATCGTCTCGATCGATTCAGACGGGGATGATTTCCCTATCTCAAATCAAGAGACAAAAGATCTCTGGTTAGACGCGTGAGACGTTGTGCACGACTTGGCTTCTATCACCGGGGATCTGGAGAAGATCGAGATCGGCTGTGGTGACTACTGCACGAGCGGCGGGGAAGACGATCGGCGGAGCGGTTCGCGATTTTAGGGTTAGTCGGCGGCTCGGCTTTCGTTTTCTATATCCGTGCTTTACTATACACAAATACCTGTGTATTTATACAATAGGTCATGGAGATGACCGTTGTGGGGCCCACCAAAGCAAAGACCAAAGTCCGGTTCAAATAGCTGCAGGTAACATGGACCGGTCCAGGAATTCGGAAAAATCGCCCAAGGCAAAATCGGCGAGAATCGTAGGTGATTCTCGACGAATCGGCGAGAATCACTTACGATTCTCGCCGAATTCTACTTTGCGAATTCTGGCTGCACAGGTTATAGAGGCCGGGGAGAATCGGTGGGAATCACATTTGATTCTCGCCGAATCGTCAAGAATGCAAAGTCATTTTCGACGAATCAGCGAGAATCACTTAGTGATTCTCGACGATTCTGCCTTAGAGAATTTTCTGACTGCGTCGAGACAGCCGACCCAACCTGGCGAGAATCTTCTAGTGATTCTCGACGACTCGTCGAGAATCACTAGTGATTCTCGACGAATCGGCGAGAATCACTTAGTGATTCTCGACGATTTACACTTAGACGATTCTCGTCTTCCAACCCGAGAGCTGGTCTTTGGCCCATCCTTGCTCCTTATCTGCTCTTGCTTTATCATAGCCCTATACTTGAAATTAAGTACACCCCAATAGAGAGAGTACACGTAGGCCAACACACTGATCTGCTCAACGAGGGATTACGTCGCGCAGACCCGTGTATATTGACCCACTGCACCCTGACATTGGTGTGTACTTAGCGTGGAATAACTGCAAGCACAACTTAAAAGATTTCATCAAACACATTGTCTATTTACCTTAGCTTGTACAGGGGCTTCTTCAAATCAGGTACATTGTGGATACAATACCTAACAGGATACTTCTTGTTATTGCGTCTATTGAGAACTTTATTGTTCATCAAATGGATATTAAGACTGCATTCTTGAACGGAGATCTGACCGAAGAAATATGCATGAGCCAACCTGAAGGTTTCATAGTAGACTGTTACGAAAATAAGGTCTGTAAATTAATCAAGTCGCTATACGAACTAAAATAAGCACCAAAATTATGACATGAGAAGTTTGACTATAGTGCAATAAACATGAGATTCATATTGTGTCTCTCAGACAAATGTCTTTACATACGTAATAGATCGAACAACGTCGCTATAATATGCTTATATGTGAATGATATGCTGATTCTTAGTTCTGATCAATCCGTAGTGGATGACGTTAAGTTAGAACTAATGAAAGAGTTTAACATTAAAGACCTAGGTTTAGCTGAGACTATACTAGACATACAAGTGAGCTTTGGGAAAAAAAAAATACATTTTATTAAGTCAAAGCCACTATATGAAGTCCATGTTGGATACGTGGGGATATAGTGAACGTAAAGTAGTGGAGACACCTTACGATTACAATAATCGCTTGAAGCTCAATGATGGAGCTGTGATTAGATAGTTAGACTATGCTAAACTGATTGGTAGTCTCATGTATGTTATTGTCTGCACAAGACCTGACATAGCCTTTACGATCGGCATATTAAGCAGATTCACTAGCAATTCTAGTCAAGATCATTGGGATGCCCTCGATAGGCTTATGTGATACCTAAAGCACACCCAAAAGTATGATTTATGTTACCATGGTCATCCTCCAGTTTTGGAAGGATATTCTGATGCATCATGGTGCTCGAAACTAAACGACAACAAGTCCACTAGTGGATTTATATTCACACTAGGAGGAGTAGTTGTAGCCTGATAGTCCAAGAGGAAGTCATGTATTGTACTATCTTCTATGGAATTCGAACTCTACACTCTAGCTTAAGCGGGAGAAGAAGCAGAGTGGATAAGAGATTTAGTGATGGACATCCACTATCGAGCCTGGCGTTGAGTTCTGTTGCAATTTACTACGACAATCAGGCTACTAAAAACGATTGCTACGAACACTTTGTTTAATAGCAAAAGAAGGCAACTACTGATGAAACAAGCCTAGGTTACCTGTAACGTCCCAATTCGCGCTAGGCCCCTTGTGCGCACTTTTAAGTCAGGAGAGCTGACTTGGGCTCAGGGAGTGCTGATAGCTAGACTTACACTTGTGTAAGGGAGGAGAAGTGATAGTTTTACTTTCAAGACAACCTAAACACCTAGAGGGGGGGGGGTGAATAGGTTCTACTTTTTTATAAAAACTTCTAGGCAGAATTCAATTCAATGGCTAACACAATAATCACAGCAATCACAGAAAATAAAACATCACAGATTGCACAATGATTTATAGTGGTTCCCCAAGGTCTGGGTACATCCACTTTCCCCCTTCACCTATCTAGCAGTATGCTAGATTTGGCCAAACTTCCACTAATCTCAGATCAACAGATCCTACAACTCAGAACCCAACTGGTTCCTACAACTCAGGCACAACAGCCCTACCTCAGCCTTGCCCCAAGGCCTACAACTCAGAGAAGTTCCTTCTCATACACTCAGGCAAACTGCCCTACCACTCAGAGTTCAACACTCCTACACTCAGCCTTTATAACACAGGCTTACAACTCAGATCTGTGTAAACAGATCCTACAGAAATATGGAAAATATTATTTAACTGTCTTGCCTGAATTGAGAGAGAAAAGGCCAAGACAATTCTTGATCAACTGATGCAATCAACTGTATCTGAGCCTTCTTCAAAGCTTCTTGAATATGAACTTAGCTGAGTTGATTTCCAAACAGCTTCTTGAGAATCCACTGGTGGTTTCTTTCTTCTTCTTCAAATTCTGGCTTGATCTCTCTCTATCCAGCACTTTGAATGATTCTTCTGAATTCTGATTAGAACTCTTCTTTGATCTATCCTTAGATAGTCTTCTTTGATCTTCCGGAGAAGATCTTCTTAAGTGCCTAGCACTTTCTTAAAATGAATTGGATTGTAATCCTTCTCAACTTTTTGATTCTTATCAATGTTTTCAAAAGTTTTTTTTCTCCTTCTGAATCTGTCTATTTATAGACTTTCTTCATGGTAACCGGCTGATCCGGTTTCTAACCGTTTTCTGACAAGTCTGACAGCTTCAGTTAACTGGTAGCAACCCATAGCTGTCAAGTCTTCAAACAAGTCCTGTGCCTTAGTCTTGAACCATAAATTGTCGAGACAGTCTGTCAGAAAGTGTCGAGACCATCTGTCTATCTGTGTCGACACAATTGACTTTGGTGTCGACACAGTCTTCAGTGATGTCGACTAAGTTGCCTTTGAGTCGACACAGCTTCTTCTGAAAATAACTTGGTCTTGACTCTTCAGTGTGTCGACACAAGTCCTGTGTGTCGACACAGTTGTTGTAGAATCATAACTTAGTAAGTGTCGACTTAGCCTTCAGGTGTCGACACAGTCTTCTTTTAACTTTGCTATAATGTGTCGACTCAATCACAATGTGTCGACACATTCTGCTGGAGTCGACAAACTTGAGGTCGACTATATTCTTTTGTGTCGACACATTGTCCCAATGTTGAGGTCGACGCTTTTCTTCTGTGTCGACACAAATTTCCAGTGTTGTGTCGACTTACTTCTTCTGTGTCGACACAAATTCCCAGTGTTGTGTCGACTTACTTCTTCTGTGTCGACACTTTTTCCCAGTGTAGTTGTAGACTAACTGCTACGTGTCGACACTGCTTCCTCTATGTCGACACTTTTTCCCAGTGTAGTTGTAGACTAACTGCTATGTGTCGACACTGCTTCCCAGTGTTGTGTCGACTATTTTCTTCTATGTGTCGACACTGCTTCCTCTGTGTCGACACTTGGACTTAGTATTTTTCTGCATATTTTATCAATTCTTCACCTGCATATGTCAACTCAAAAACAACATCAAATACACCTTGATGTATATCATTGAGCTAGGTTGGGCTTCTTCAAATCAGATACACATTTTCCAATGTACCCAACAATCTCCCCCTATTTGGAGAAGTCATAACTCTTATAGCCAATGATATACACCATTTATAAACAGTACTAAATGATGATATATGACATGACAGGAATACTTAATATAAACAAAACATAAACCAAACAATCCATCACAGAATGCACATTATAATATGCCAAACAATATTTTGTTTATAACTGGGTAATGTTTGATTACATTGTTTTACATTTAATGATTACATCACAACATTACAAAACACTATGAAGGAACTTAAAACATAATCAGGATTGATCAGGCTCTCTAATTATAATCCCTTTTCCAGATTGAATGGTAGCTGTCACAGGAGCTTCTGATTCTTCAGCTATCTTCTTTCCTTTTAGATCAGCTTTCTTCTGAGCTTCTTCCTTGATCCTTTGCCTTTCAAAGTAGTGAAAAGGCTTTGGGAAGTACTTGCTTGGCTCCTTAGCATCTGATGGCAGCCTTCCCAGCTTAGCTTTCCTTCTGAATTGTACTATTGCTTCCTGTCTTGCCTCATACTTCTGCCATTCTATTTCATTGTACCACTTCCCTCTCTCATGAACTTTGTATTGTACAGCTTTCCATGCAGTGAGTATTATGTTCCTTGAAGTAGGACTCCACTGCTCATAATCTGGCTTAAGTACAGCCTGCTCTCTGAATCGCTTCTTTGCTAATAGAGCTTCTTGCTGTTCTTTCAGAGTAGCCTCAGGCTTATCAACCCTCCCAATGACAATATTAGTAACCTCCTTTGGAGGACTATACATGCCTTGAACCTGTTGATCAATCATGTCAAAATCTGGAGGGGGATAAATGACTTGGGCAACCTCAGGTTGATTGCCTTCAAGTAGATTTGATTGTATTCCTGACTCAGCCACCATAGCATCATCACACAATGGGGGATATCCCAAAGTGGCTCGGATACTATTGGTCACCCATTTGGAGTGCTCTGAGCCTGCATGAATTAGCATCCTCTCCCCCTTTATGGCTTCTCTAGAGACATGATCTCTTAGATCTTCCTTTTGAAATCTGATTTGGCCATCCAAATAATTCACACCCTCTTTAAAAAATGGTTTTAACTTTTGAAGCTTTTCAGATATTTCTTTTTGAGAGGTTGTGATGGCAGTCTTAACAGAAGCAATGGCAGCTTGAAAATTCTTATCAAATTCTTCCCTTTCTTTGGCTCTATCTGCAGGCAGACCTGGAACAATCTTCTTTACCTCCTCAATGATCTCATTATGAGATTCAGTTAAATTATCATTCATTCTTAACTGATTTTCCAATACATAGCTTTGCTTCAGAGCAATGTCATCCACCTTTGTAGTAATAGCCACCTGTTGTTGAGCTAGATAAACCACAGCATTGCCACCCTTGTGGAAGCAATCTGTCATTTTCTTTTTATGCATGTTGACTTGAAACTGGATGGACTTTATATCCTGAGCTAAGTCAAACTGAAGTGACTTGCTATTTTCATCAATATAATTTTCCAAAGCCATCCTTTGTTCATCCAATTTTACCTGGAGATCTACCATAAATTTGTTATAATCAAAGGCTGGAGATACTTGTGGAGGTGTTGTTTGTAAAGCCTGCTTATAATTCTTGCTTCTTCTCTTAAAGACAATAAGTTTTCTTTTCTTTGTCATTCTGGCATCTTCAGTTTCAGTTTTAGATGAAGTATCTAAATGAATTCTTTCTTGAGGAGGATGAATTGTATTTGTCCCAGTGACCTGTTGCTCAGATTCAACAGCCACTGGCTCCCCCTCAACTTGTGGCTCAACTTCAGCTTCCTGATCAATGTCCATACCTATGGACTTCTCAATTTCTGGTCCACCTCCAACTTTATCAGTAATAGTATCAACATCAGGGAATAACTCCTCCAGAGTAAATTCCATTTGAGCTGTAACTTCTGCAGTAGTTAAATCTTGAGATAAGTTTAACTGTGCTTCCTCTTGCACTTGTACTTCAGTATTTGTAGTATCTAGAGGAGGAGTGGACACTAGCTCTTCCTGAACCTGTGTAGTAATAAAAAAATATGAGCAATGTCTTTTATAGTAAAATACATTAGCTCCCCCTACACATGTACCTGATCAGGTGCAGATACATTTTGAGCAGGAGTGGAAACTGGCTCCCCCTGCATTTGTGCAGGTGTTGACACTTGCTGGACTATAGTTGAGTCTGGCTGATCTTCAACCTGTGTCCTGAGTGGGTCTTCTTGTAGTTGTTTAGTTTCTTGATTTTGAGTAGGGGATTTCATAGGGGTGTCTGGCCTGCTCTCTTCAGGCACATCCTTGGACAGCACCCTATCCCACCTAGAGAAAAGTCTCATATCCATTCTTCTCATATGATTGATCTTAGTCCCTTGCAGTTGCTGCATCACTTCAGGAATCACTCCAGTGAGATATAAGCTCATGATCCTGGCCATGTTAGGCTTCTTGATTCCTTCTTTAATCTTGTCAAAGATCACTCCTGACCAATCAGTAGGGATTGTAAAAACAATCCTGGTCATAAGGCTGAACATATAGGCAGAAATCCTATCATGTCCACCTGTCTTGCAGAGGATTACTTTCCCAACAACTTCAGACAGGAACTTCCCTTGCTGATTCATACCCTTCCTGTTGAATGCAGCTCCAATCTTCAAGCCTGAGTCCAGTCCACACCATTGAAGGGCTTCCCTTGTCTTAGAACTAGGAACTTCCTCTTCATTCTCAACTACTTGTAATTGAAAGATTTTTCTCAAAGTTCTTGGAGTAATCTTCACCTTAGTCCCTTGAACATTGTACTTAATCTTGAGGCCTATTGAGTGGACTGATGCAGAGATAAAGAACTCGTGCACCTCCTTCTTCCAGATTTTAGTTGGCTCTGAGATTTGAAATTCCAACCCTGACTCGGAGAGGAGGGTGATAACTCCTTGAACATCTGGCGGCGCATCTGCAAAGGCCTGGCGCACCAACTCATACCCCTCATTGACGTTGTCTTCCATCCTTGGCGCCATCGAGTCGTCGAGAAAGCTTGAGAGAAGAGAGAAAGATAGACTGTCGACACAGGGTTTTAGTCTCGAAAACCTTGAAAGCGTGTCGACAGAAAGAGTTTTTGACCTATTTATAGCTTCAGTTGAAAGAAGTTCAAAAGGCGCCAAAAACAGTCTAAATGTGTCGACACAGACGGAATGTGTCGACACAAACTTCTATTGACTCGACATTACTTCAGCCTACTATGTGTCGACACCAATTTGTGGTTATGTCGACACCTTGGATACATAATAGAAGGACAGAAATTTTGTGTCGACTCTAAGGATAAGTGTCGACACATATTCTGTAAGTGTCGACACCATTTTCCTGGTTGAGTCGACATTACATTTCTGGTTAAGTCGACAATATAACTCTTAAGTGTCGACACATATTCTCTGTGTCGACACAATATTTCTGACTTGTCGACATTATTTCTCTGAGTCGACACATAATTACTGAATGTGTCGACACATTCTTACTTAGCCAATTTCTGTTGGTTCAACACCACTTGTAAGTGTTACTTCAATGTGTCCTTTTTTAACACTTGATTATGTTGTTATTACTTTTACTTACTTACATACCACTTCAATTGCATTGTTAATGATTTTGTTAATACATTAATCAATGGTTAACATACCTAATTCAATTTTGAATTTATTGAATTTGGTTTCATCTAAAGGCTTAGTAAATACATCTGCTATTTGATAATCTGTTTTTACAAATTCCAATGAGATGTCTCCTTTTTCTACATGTTCTCTAAGAAAATGGTATTTGATTTCTATATGCTTAGTTCTACTATGAGAAACTGGATTATTAGCAATAGAAATAGCACTCTTAGAATCACATAAAAGAGGTGTTCTACTTACCTGAATACCATAATCCTTAAGCTGATGCTGCATCCATAATAGCTGTGCACAGCAGCTTCCAGCAGCAACATACTCTGACTCAGCTGTGGAAATTGCCACACTGGTCTGCTTCTTACTACTCCATGATATTAGTCTTCCTCCCAGGAATTGACAAGTACCTGTAGTACTTTTCCTGTCCTCTCTACATCCTGCAAAATCTGCATCTGAATAGCCTGTTAGTAGAAAATCTCTATTCCTAGGGTACCAAAGACCTAGATTAGGAGTGCCCTTTAGATATCTCAGAATCCTTTTGACTGCAGTATAATGAGATTCTTTAGGGCAGGCTTGGTACCTAGCACAGACACATGTTGCATACATAATGTCTGGTCTACTAGCAGTGAGATATAGTAGAGACCCAACTATTCCTCTATACAATGATTCATCAACAGATTTACCTGTCTCATCTTTGCATATAGGTATACTTGTTCCCATAGGAGTTCTCATGGTGGAGGATGACTCCATACCATATTTCTTAATTAATTCTTTGGTGAACTTAGACTGGGATATGGACAATCCATCATCAGTCTGTCTTACTTGGAGTCCCAAGAAGAACTTAAGTTCTCCCATACTGCTCATCTCAAACTTCCCTTGCATAAGTTTGGCAAACTTTTTACAAAGGTTGTTTTCAGTAGATCCAAAGATTATGTCATCAACATAAATCTGAACTAAGATGATCTTACCTTTTGATTCCCTAAGGAATAGAGTTTTGTCTATCTTTCCTCTTGAGAATTTATTCTCAATGAGGAAGGTAGACAGGGTTTCATACCAAGCCCTTGGAGCTTGTTTTAACCCATACAAAGCTTTCTTAAGCTTATACACAGAATCAGGTTTAAGAGGATCTACAAAACCTGATGGCTGCTCTACATATACTTCTTCTTTAAGGTCACCATTCAGAAATGCTGACTTCACATCCATCTGGTATACTTTGAAGTCTTGGTAGGCTGCATAGGCAAGGAACAATCTGATTGCCTCCAGCCTTGCTACTGGAGCAAAGGTTTGATCAAAGTCAATCCCTTCTTCCTGCCTGTATCCTTTTGCAACTAACCTTGCTTTATTCTTCACTATTATCCCACTTCATCTAGCTTGTTCCTATAGATCCACTTGGTGCCAATTATGTTGTGGCCTCTTGGTTTAGGAACAAGCTCCCAGACTTTGCACCTTCTGAATTGATTCAGCTCCTCTTGCATAGCATCAATCCAGTGCTGGTCTTGGATAGCTTCTTCAAACTTCTTAGGTTCCATTTGGGACAAGAAACTTGAATGCAAAACTGTGCTTTGATTTCTGCTTCTAGTTTGCACTCCTTGTCTTGGATCACCAATTATCTGATCAGTAGGATGATCTCTTAGATATCTTATAGCTGGAGGAAGATTCCCTTCAGGTTAAGCATCTCCAGCTTCTTCATTCTGCTGAGCCTCTTGGTTTTCATCAGCTTCCATTATCTCTTGTACTCCCCCTGGACAGCAGCCTTCATTTTCCAATGCTCCATCTTCCTTTGAAGCTTCAGCAATGGAGAGCTTGTCCATCCTCTTGCTTATACCTGTTGAGTCATTTGATCTACAAGACAATTCACAATTGATTAATCTTGTTTCATCAAATACAACATGCACAGATTCTTCAACAACTTGAGTAGTTAAGTTGAAGACTCTATAGGCCTTACTATTTGTGCTGTACCCAACAAATATCCCATCCTGGGATTTGGCAGCAAACTTAGTCAAATATGACTTGCCATTGTTAAGTATATAGCACTTGCAACCAAAGATCCTAAAATAGGATAGATTTGGTTTCCTGCCTTTCACAATCTCATAGGGAGTCTTTCTGTGGCTTTTGGTGATAGAAGCCCTATTGATGACATGACAAGCAGTGTTAACTGCCTCAGCCCAAAAATATTCTGGGAGAGAGGTGTCACTCAATAGAGTTCTACCAGCTTCAATTAATGTTCTATTCTTTCTTTCAGCAATTCCATTTTGCTGAGGTGTTCTTAGTGAGGAGAACTCTTGGAAAATCCCAAAGTCTTTACACAAGTTTGTTATGCTTTCAGATTGAAACTCAGTACCATGGTCACTTCTGATTTTGACCACTGTACTATTCAGTTCATTCTGAATTTGCTTTACAAAATTAAGTAATACACTTGGGGTTTCAGATTTTTGTCTCAGAAAGAACACCCATGTAAATCTAGAATAATCATCTACAACCACAAAAGTGTAGACCTTCCTACCTAGACTATGAACTGGCATAGGACCAAAAAGATCCATATGCAAGAGGTATAAGCACCTCACAGAATCCTTGTTTTCAAGGCTTTGAAATGAGGATTTTGTCTGCTTGCCCTTTTGACAAGTTGAGCATACCCCTTCCTTTATACACTTAACTTGAGGCCCATTCCTCACTAGTTCTTTACTAATGAGTTGGCCAATTGTCTTGTAGTTTAGATGAGCCAATCTCTTGTGCCACTTAACACAATGAGAAGTATTGTCATCAGCTACAAGACAAATGGGGGAAGCCTTATTCTCACATTCAAAATTAAGGCAATACACATTTCTCTTCCTATACCCAGTCAATATGATCTCTTGATCACTTGACCTTTTGATATGACATCCATCCTTACTAAATGAAATGTCATATCCTAGATCACTCAGCTGGCTTATGCTTATTAGATTATGTTTCAAACCTTTTACATGGGCCACTTGGGTGATAGTAATTGGGTTAGAAGAAATGTTACCAAACCCTTTGATGACTCCCTTCTCAGATCCACCAAAGATCACTTTAGGTCCATCTTTGACAGATGAATACTCCTTCAGCAGCCCCTTTGTTCCAGTCATGTGCCTGGAACAACCACTATCCAAGTACCATATAGGGGCATGGTTACTTGGATTTACCTGCAATACAGAATTACTTACCCTTAGAACCCAAGTAAGTCTTGGGTCCTTGGTTCAGGTTAGCATTAATAAAGTTATCATAGCCTCTTCTAACATGTAGACTCTTATTCTTTATAACACTTGTGTTATACCAGCAGTCTAATGCAAAATGGCCTCTCTTGCCACAGCACCAACATTCAAACTTATTGTATCTAGATCTAGATACATCCTTGTCAGAAGAATTTCTGTTCATTGCTGGTGCTGTTGCAACTTCACCTACTGATTTCTTAAAACCATTGGGTTTATGACCATAGGTAGGCCTGCTTGCATTTACACCCTTGTTCTTCAGAACATTAGTCTTAATATGACCTTGAATGTCTTCATGATCATATATGTTAGAAGGCACTTTCACCTTACTAAACTTTATGGGGACTGAAAGGTTTAGTGGCTGAATAGGGGCTTTGCCTTTCCTCTTGAATCTGCCAGCCCTGGAGTTACCTTTAAATCCTAATCCAGCCTTACCCTTCTGAGTGACAAATTCATCTATCAAGGGTAAGACAGATTTTGGCTTAGAGTAACTAGCCACTAAATCCCTTTCAATTCTAAGTCTGGCCTCCAGACTCTTCACTTGATCATTAGTATAATTAATTGTGCCCATCTGAATAATAGTTATATTCTTCAGCTTGGCAATTTCATTTAATTTTTGATCAAGGACTTTTTCTAACTCAGTTGTTGCTACCCTTAGTTCAGCAATTTCCTGAGCCTGAGTTTTAACCAGGTTCTTGCTTTTCTTAAGGGCCTGCAACAAGTCCCCATACTTGTCTATCAATTGATAGACATCTCCTTCAGATCCAGATGCATCTTCATCACTTGATGTAGATGTAGCTGATTCTTCACTTGTACTACAAACAGATGTACTGGAAGGACAGTTTACCTCATTAGGACCAGACTGATTCTGGCATATGTCCTCTTCTGATCTTGTCATCAACCCCATGCATTGATGTTCATTGATGGAGTCTAGCAACTGCATAAACTCCTCTTCCTCAGATGCAGCATATAGTCCAATATATGCTTCAGCTTCAGATCCTGATTCTGAAGTTGACTGGTCTGACAGACTTTTATCTTTCTTTGCTACAAAGGATTTCTCCTTCTTGCCTTTCTGATAAGTCTTCTTCTTTTCTGAAGATTCCTTCCTTTTGTCAGGACAATCAGCCACTACATGTCCAGGCCTATTGCAACAATAGCAGACAATCTTTGAAGTAGTGGCTTTGCTGGGCTTTGATCTGCTTTTCTCTTTCCTTGATGACCTTCTCTTCTGATAATAGTCATCAACTTGCTGTGATGTGGAAGGCCTAGACTTCCATTGCTTCTTTTTCAAGAACCTTTGGAATTGCCTTGTGAATGCAGCAAAGTCTGCATCTGAATCACAGCTTTCTGAACCCTTATCTGAATTTTCAGAACTATCTTCTTCAACTTCTTTAGGAGGATATGGTGATTTCCTCCTATTCTTTCTAGTGGCTTCAGCATTAAATGCCACAGTCTTTTCTCTATGCTCTCCTCTTGAGTTTCTTTCCTCCTCCTTCCTTACCATAAGTTGCATTTCATAGGATAGCAACTTTCCAAATAGGGTTGGAGGAGATATCTCTGCCAATTTAGCCACTTCTCTTATGGCACAGATCTTTGTATCCCAATCCTTTGATAAAGATCTTAAGAATTTGTCATTCAGTTCATAGGTACTGAAGACTCTTCCATAGGATATTAGCTCATTCACAATTCTATAGAATTTCTTATAGCACTCAGTTATGCTATCAGATTTTCCTTGTCTAAAGCTTTCATACTCCTGATTTAGCATAGACTTTCTGTCCAGCCTTACTTCTTCAGATCCCTCCATATAGACAATCAATGTGTCCCACATCTCCTTGGAGTTCTTGCAGTGAATCAGATTTTGAAATGTTGAATCATCTATGGCACTAACAATGATGTTCTGTGCCCTTTTGTCCATGGTTGTCAAGATGATTTCATCCTTGGTCATTTCTGAATAAGTCTTTGGTATTTGGATATTTGCATCAAGAACAGATATCTTCATTGGAATGAAGGGGCCTTCCTGTACTGTGATGTAAATCCTTGGGTCAGATGCCTCCATAAACAATCTGACTCTTTCTTTCCAGATCCCAAAGATTTCCTTCTTGCATATGGGTAATTTCATAGACCCTAGCTCCTTATGATTCTCTCCAGAACCCATCTTCTTGAATCTTGAATCCGCCTTTCAGATCTACCTCAGACTGTTAAGTCCTTTTTGAGGAACCTCCCTCTGATACCACTTGATAGTTTTACTTTCAAGACAACCTAAACACCTAGAGGGGGGGGGGTGAATAGGTTCTACTTTTTTATAAAAACTTCTAGGCAGAATTCAATTCAATGGCTAACACAATAATCACAGCAATCACAGAAAATAAAACATCACAGATTGCACAATGATTTATAGTGGTTCCCCAAGGTCTGGGTACATCCACTTTCCCCCTTCACCTATCTAGCAGTATGCTAGATTTGGCCAAACTTCCACTAATCTCAGATCAACAGATCCTACAACTCAGAACCCAACTGGTTCCTATAACTCAGGCACAACAGCCCTACCTCAGCCTTGCCCCAAGGCCTACAACTCAGAGAAGTTCCTTCTCCTACACTCAGGCAAACTGCCCTACCACTCAGAGTTCAACACTCCTACACTCAGCCTTTATAACACAGGCTTACAACTCAGATCTGTGTAAGCAGATCCTACAGAAATATGGAAAATATTATTTAACTGTCTTGCCTGAATTGAGAGAGAAAAGGCCAAGACAATTCTTGATCAGCTGATGCAATCAACTGTATCTGAGCCTTCTTCAAAGCTTCTTGAATATGAACTTAGCTGAGTTGATTTCCAAACAGCTTCTTGAGAATCCACTGGTGGTTTCTTTCTTCTTCTTCAAATTCTGGCTTGATCTCTCTCTATCCAGCACTTTGAATGATTCTTCTGAATTCTGATTAGAACTCTTCTTTGATCTATCCTTAGATAGTCTTCTTTGATCTTCCGGAGAAGATCTTCTTAAGTGCCTAGCACTTTCTTAAAATGAATTGGATTGTAATCCTTCTCAACTTTTTGATTCTTATCAATGTTTTCAAAAGTTTTTTTTCTCCTTCTGAATCTGTCTATTTATAGACTTTCTTCATGGTAACCGGCTGATCCGGTTTCTAACCATTTTCTGACAAGTCTGACAGCTTCAGTTAACTGGTGGCAACCCACAGCTGTCAAGTCTTCAAACAAGTCTTGTGCCTTAGTCTTGAACCATAAATTGTCGAGACAGTCTGTCAGAAAGTGTCGAGACCATCTGTCTATCTGTGTCGACACAATTGACTTTGGTGTCGACACAGTCTTCAGTGATGTCGACTAAGTTGCCTTTGAGTCGACACAGCTTCTTCTGAAAATAACTTGGTCTTGACTCTTCAGTGTGTCGACACAAGTCCTGTGTGTCGACACAGTTGTTGTAGAATCATAACTTAGTAAGTGTCGACTTAGCCTTCAGGTGTCGACACAGTCTTCTTTTAACTTTGCTATAATGTGTCGACTCAATCACAATGTGTCGACACATTCTGCTGGAGTCGACAAACTTGAGGTCGACTATATTCTTTTGTGTCGACACATTGTCCCAATGTTGAGGTCGACGCTTTTCTTCTGTGTCGACACAAATTTCCAGTGTTGTGTCGACTTACTTCTTCTGTGTCGACACAAATTCCCAGTGTTGTGTCGACTTACTTCTTCTGTGTCGACACTTTTTCCCAGTGTAGTTGTAGACTAACTGCTACGTGTCGACACTGCTTCCTCTGTGTCGACACTTTTTCCCAGTGTAGTTGTAGACTAACTGCTATGTGTCGACACTGCTTCCCAGTGTTGTGTCGACTATTTTCTTCTATGTGTCGACACTGCTTCCTCTGTGTCGACACTTGGACTTAGTATTTTTCTGCATATTTTATCAATTCTTCACCTGCACATGTCAACTCAAAAACAACATCAAATACACCTTGATGTATATCATTGAGCTAGGTTGGGCTTCTTCAAATCAGATACACATTTTCCAATGTACCCAACAAGAAGTTTGTCCCGAGTAGGATATGGGTAGTGACACGGGCGTGTCCATAACCGTGTGGTACTCTGGTGTCTTTGCGTCTTCTTCGTGGAATTTACTGAGAAGGACACGGGTAGTGACACGGGCGTGTCCATACTCGTATGGCTCTCTGGCAACATTGCGGATTCCTTGTCGTGTTCCTCCCGAGCAGGACACGGGTAGAGACACGGGTGTGTCCCTACCCGTGTGTGTCCAAGCAGTAGTTCAACAATTCCTCGAGTGGAGCTCTATGAATCGTCGAATGTGTTCCTCCTAAGCAGGACATGGGTAGAGACACGGGAGTGTCCGTACCCATGTGTGTGTCCAAGCAGCAGTTCGAAGATTCGTTGAGTGGAGCTCGACGAATCGTTGATTGTGTTCCTCCCGAGCAGGACACGGGTAGAGACACGAGCGTGTACCTACCCTTGTGTGGCCAAGCAGTAGTTTGATATTCGTCGAGCGGAGCTCAACAAATCGTTGACCACGTTCCTCCCGAGCAGGACATGGGTAGTGACACGGGCGTGTCCCTACCCGTGTAGTACAATTTCGAGTTTTGGCGAATTTTCTGGCCGCGTCATTTCGAAGGGACTCATTTACTAAGTTGATTGGGGTTCAATAACAGGCCGACACGTGGCTATGCAGTTACCCATCTTCCCACATGAAATGGGCAGAAAACCCTAGCCGTTTCTAGTCTTCCTTCGAATCCATCGCTATAAGAAACTGCTGGAGAGGAAGAAGGTGATGGAGTCGATCTTCTTCTCGTGAAGAACTAACACTGACCGAGGAGAAGAAGATGCCGCCTAGAAGGGTGACGAGATCCTTGGCTGGAAATGGTGGAAATGCTGGAAACAACGCGAGCTTACTGGCTTCTCCTTTGGTGCTAGATCTTTAGTTATTTCTAGGAGAGATATCGACTCAAAAGGGTCTTGATTCGTGAGAAGAAGGTTTCTAGAAAAAGGCCATGCTAGGACTTCTGTCCTGGGAATTAGAGTCTTCAACCTTTCCCTCACTTCGAATGCAATTTGTGGACTGGTTTTGTGAAGAGAAGTGGCCTTATGAGGGTGAATAAGGGAGGATAAATTCTGGATGTTATTTGAAAGTTTAGTTGAAGGAAGAAGATGAACTGATGGCGTCCGATCTGCCTTAAGATGCGCACATAATCTATTTTCTGCGCGCAGCAACCTTTGAGACCGTTTTCAGACTCGGTGCGGCCAGATCAGGGCTTTTGACTAAAAACAAAAGTCACAGCCCTTGGAAATTCCTTTCCAACGAGGGGTTAAATGTCTTCACCGGATTCATGTAGCCTCGGGAATCCCCGTTTGAAGTTGCTGTACAGTAATCATTCCTGCACATGTAATTCTCGTGTTTGTTTTGTATCGGCTTTGGGTTGGTAGATAGATTGTGGTACATTAACGTTAATGTTTTGTTGAGATGTAGTCTATAAGTGATTTTGATAAATCATGTTAATAACATTTGTTGGATAGGTCCCTAATGAACGAATGATGTAGAAGAGTGTACTTGATAGTGGTGATGTGTTGAATGATGATGAGTTTGGCTTGAACATGCTGAAAATAAATGATAATGACTGTTACGGACAAATGGTTGTGGTCTTTAGATAATGTATGTGTGAAGTACCCTTACACTGTTAATGAACACTTAAGTACCTTGGGGCACGGGGTTGTGAAAGGGTGTAAGTGTGGGGTTTGACCGCACTGGTTTGGTAATGTTGAGAAGAGACATAAGTGGACGGTTGGGCTTGGTCCTCGATGTTCATTCCCGAGACTCCTTCTTTGCCATGATGATGTGAAATTGCATGTAGTGTGAGTCAACATACGGTGTCGTAATCCTAGGTTAAGGATAGTGTGACAGATCTACGGGCTCGCCAGTCGTCACACCGATGGGAGTTGACAGATAGACTTTGGGCAGTTGGGCTTGGGCCTTGATCCTCATTCCCGAGGCTCCTTCCATGCCAAGTGGACGGCTGGGCTTGGTCCTCGTGATTTTTCCGAGGCTCCTTCCAGGTCACAACATGGGCTTGTTCGGGGCTTGGTTCTCGGTGCACATCTACCCGAGAATCCTACTGAGACGTAGTACGATTGTGAGCTCTGCTATTGTGTCCTTAGTGTTGAGGCGTATGGAGGCCAAGGCTTGGTAGTGTGGATGCCTGCCTAGTAGTGGAGAAGCCCGCTCCACTGTCACCGCCTGGCCACAACGGTTGATGCTTGAGAGGTTAGCTACCTGCTCGAAAAGTGGGAACTACAAGTCTGTCTCGACATAGCATTTGCATGTGTGTGATCATGGGTGAGTCTTTGAATTGCATATATATCATTACATTACATTGCATACTCAAGATCCTTATCGTATAAGTTTGTATGAGCACTCTTATACGATGAGTTACTTTACTGTTAAGCCAATCCTTAACTTTTAAGTTTATATGGGCATTCTTATAAGTTAAGTTACTTTTTGTTGTACCTATATTTTTATACTGCTGTAGATGATATAATTGCTAGAGTGGATGGTTTACTCATTTATTGTGTTGCTTATATACATTGATATTGTTCACTCTATACCACCTGTTTGTACTTTTATTCTACTTATATATATTATACGTTTGTTTTTTTTCTCCGCCCAGTGCCGAGAAGTTGTCGGGGGAACGGATGTGATAGCCACTTAGTCTTTATGACTAACAGTTGCTACGTCTTCCTTTTTAGGAGGAAACCTCGCAGTCAGAGCAGCCGAAGATTTTGCAGCAGGATAGCCAGGATAGAACGACAGGGCCTGAATGGACGGTGTCGTCACTACTGTCAGTCACCGATGTGAGTTTGAGAGACTCTTGATGTAGCCCTTTGGGCAAGTTTTACCCGTACTCTGATATTTTAGAAGCTTATTGTAGCTTCTTTTTCTTGATGTACTTTTGGACAATCTTACTTATGTGTGGATTAACTTATATTTTATATTCTTGGTTGGGTTGACATTGGTTGATATTGGTTATAGTCGGCAGGATAGGCGTCTTATAGTACAGGTTAGCCCGAGTGCTAGCGCTACTGCAAGGTTGCTGTTCTGGGCATAAGACTCCCCTTGTGCTGTATTTTGTGTTCCGGGAGGGGGGTCTTACAAATTGTATTAGCTTGCTACGATCCTGAACTAAAAAAGTCATTCAACAATGGTGCCACCCCCATTCGATTAGTCAGTTTGGCGACAAACTAATTTAGTGGAAGCAGTGGTGTGCCCATATGTAATTCACACTAAGTATGTCCAACTTTGACCTTAAGATTATCCAACCTAACCTTAGGTTTGTACTCTACGTGTAGATCCCAGTGCACGTTGAGCCAGTGGGGGGCACCCCATCCCCGTCCGTACCCATACAGTTTCAACAATCAGAGTTAAGGTAGACACTCACAACTATCTTGGATGCCTTTAGATCCCAACAAGCCCCCGTACAATAACAAGCTCCGTGCTCCAATTGGGTGAGTACTTTCCGAGCTCTCTCCCCTCCTGCCTACCTTGGGACAGAGTCGGCAGTGCATACGGAGGAATGGCTCGACACCGTGCAAGAACTGCTGGCGGGAATTAGATGTCCGAACAATATGGCTGTGACCTTGGTAGTGACACTCCTGGAACTGCACGCCAAGAGGTGGTGAAAGTACCTTATGGGCTTATCCGTTCAAGGGCGAGTTTATACGGAGATTAGCTGGAGTGAGTTCTCAGGAGCCTTTTTAGAGCACTTCATTCCCTCGTCTGCTCAAGATGAACTTGAAGAGAGATTTTTATAGCATAAGCAAGGATCGAAGTCGGTTATAGAGTATCAACGAGAGTTCCAACATCTCGCGAGATTTGCTGACTCATATGACTTGGATGACATAGGATACGCTAAGCGCTTCTATAAAGGGCTGCGGGACCCCCTGAGGCAGGCCTTTTTGTTTATAGCGAACTCCAGCTTGGAGGAAATAATTGACATAGCGAAGAGGCTAGAAGCAGACCACTTGGGAAGTGTTAAGAGACATGCTAAGGGTGTGATGGAAGTGGCCCTAACAATAGAAGGAGACACGACTACGGAGGAGGAAGAGGACATTAGATAGGTGGCAGGCGTTTCCACCGGAATTTTATAATGGAGCACCCAGTTCCACAGCTGCCAGCATTACCTCCACCTCCACAGCTTCAACAGCTTCTGCAACCCGAGGGGCGGAATGAACGAGTGTGCTTCCAATGCAACCAACCGAGCCACATACGACGTTACTGCCCGTAGCTATTTGGGAATGATCCTCTTGCTCTCCCTCCGGCAGCTCCACGAGGGCAGGGATATATGTGTGGTCAAGGACGAGGACCATGAGGAGGAAACCCCAGAGCTGCTCGGAATCAGGTGTTCGCGCTAGACATGACACAGGATCGGAACCCTAAGAAGGTGATTGCAGGTATGTTACAGTTATTTATCACATCTTCATTATTAACCTTAAGTTTCTTAAGACGTACTAGATATCTAGCTTTGAGTATTGCTATTGGTACTTAGGCACTGTGGTGGTTGGCGGAAAACCGGCCTATACGTTATTCGATACCAGTGCCTCGCACTCGTTTGTGTCTGCGAACTTCATTAAAGACCTAGAAGGAGTGCAATACTTCACTGGTATTGCTCGAAGAGTATGCATCCCAGACGGCTCTGAGATGACTGTAACCGCGAAGTGTGAATTTGAGGTTCTTCCTGGAGGAAAGTTCTTCGAAACCCCTGCAACAGTATTGACAATGCCAGAATTCGACCTCATTCTGGGCATGACATGGCTGGACTGGCACCATGCCAGAATTGATTGTGCAGAGAAGCGAATTTCCTTGAGGCATGGGAACTCTGAAGTCATCTTTCAAGGTATTAGATTCGCACCTCGTATGTTATTATCTTCAATTCAGGCCTTAAAAGCCCATATGAAGGGGGATGAAGTATACATGATTTGTTTCGAGTTGAAAGAGATGACATTGGATATCAAGGATGTGTGGGTGGTGCGGGATTTTCCCGAGGTATTTCCTGAGAAATTGTTAGGATTACCCCGCATAGAGAGGTGGATTTTCAAATTAAGCTAGTGCCGGGTACGAAGCCCATCTCTCGGACCCCGTATAGAATGGCCCCAAAGGAACTCACCGAGTTTAGAGTTCAATTGCAAGAGTAGGTAGAGTCAGGGTTTGTCGCCCCAGCTCATCACCTTGGGGAGCCCCTGTTCTGTTCGTTAAGAAGAAGGATGGAACCTTACGATTATGCATAGACTATCAGGAGCTCAACCGACTGACGGTACAAAACACATATCTGCTAACCTGAATCGACGAGTTATTCGACCAATTGGTAGGAGCGCATTGGCTTTCCAAGTTGGATTTGTGCTCGGGGTATTATTAGTTGAGGATATAAGAGGTGGACATTTAGAAAATGGCTTTTAGCTCAAGGTACGGTTTGTACGAGTTCACCGTGATGTCGTTTGGGCTCACAAATGCCCCTTCAGCTTTCATGAGTTTGATGAACAAAGTGTTCGAGCCTTATCTAGATATCTTTGTCATCGTTTTCATCGATGAAATTTTGGTCTACTCAAAGACTGAGGAAGAGCATGTCGAACATCTGACCTTGGTACTGAGGAAGCTAAAAGAGCACGCCTTATTTGCCATGTTTAGCAAGTGCGAATTCTGGCTCCAAGAGGTTGCCTTCTTGGGTCATGTGATCAGTAGGGCTAGACTAGCTGTGGATCCTGCCAAAGTGTGTATCGTGAGGGAGTGGTCGCCCTTAAAGTCAGCGGACGATGTACGGATCTTCCTTGGACTTGCCGGGCACTATCGCAAGTTTGTAAAAGGGTTCTCAAAGATTGCCCTTCCTCTTACTAATTTGACAAAGAAAGGTGTGTCATATGAGTAGACACCCCAGTGTGAAGCTGTGTTCCAGGAACTGAAGGACAGACTTACATCTGCACCCATCCTAGCCCTTACATCTGGGAAGGAAGGATTTCAAGTTTACACTGACGCGTCGTATCAAGAGATGAGAGCGGTATTGATGCAGCACAGGCATGTGATTGCATATGCTTCAAGACAGTTGAAGAAACATGAAATCAACTACCCAGTACATTATTTAGAATTGAGAGTGGTGGTGTTCGCCTTGAAGATTTGGAGACACTATCTATATGGAGTCCACTACAAAATCTTTTCGGACCATAAGAATCTAAAGTACATCCATACCCAGAAGGAATTGAATTTGAGACAGCGGTGGTGGTTAGAGTTTTTATACGATTGTGAATTCACCTTAAATTACCACCCCGGAAAAGCAAATTCCGTAGCTGATGCTTTGAGCAGAAAGGTACCGGAATCAAACCCTGAGTCCCGATTGATGAGTATGGAGTTAGCTCGGATACTCGAAGAGATGGAGATTACCCTGGTATATAAATACCAATCAGAAGGGTATACAAAGTACTTAACCACAATGAGCATAGTCTGTGATATTCGAGACCGAATCCAGGCGGAGCAGGGAAAGGATGCAGCTCTGGCCCCGACAATTTAGTCAATTGAAGATGGGACTACTGGCGAGTATTCCCTAAAAGACGGCCTCGTTCATCTCCGTGGCCAGTTTTATATTCCCAAAGGCGGTAAAATTTGGAAAGATATCCTGAGAGAGGCACATTGCACTCTGTATTCTGTATATCCTGGGATTGCCAAGATGTACGCTGACTTACGGAAGACCATGTGTTGGCCGGGAATGAAGAGGGACTCCAGATATTTTGTTACGCACTGCGAGGCCTGTCAAAGGGTGAAGGCGAAATGCAAGAGCCCCGGTGGATTATTACAGTCATTACCCATCCCCGAGTGGAATTTTGAGGATGTCTCCCTGTACTTCGTCCACGGATTGTGTTGGAACACCCTATTACTAATTTGGGTCAGGATCACTATGTCTATAGGATTGTTGCTTTTACATTGTTGTATGGAGTAAAGGTCAACTAGTTAGGTCTAAGGCTTAGGACTTAGGTTGGAAGATTTCCCCAAGACCTCCTAGTTCAGATGAGAAGACCAGAAGAAGAATTCAACTTGTCGTCGAGCTCAGATCGACGAAGTGTTGAACCCAGTTCGACTATCTCTCTGAGATCAGGTCGACGAGGCGTCGAACTTCGACGATCGCTGAGCTCAGATCGACGCTTTCTATCTAAGTCTATTTCCAATATCTCTGAGCTCAGTTTGACGATAGTTGAGCTCAGATTGACGATTATCTTTTGAGATCGACGATCTCTGAAATTTGTCAGTTTATTAAGAATTTCAAATGTCTTCAAGTTAGAGCATTTATTGAAGAAGATTTCTAGCCGTTATAATAAATCTGGAGCAAGTTTCAAGGAAACAAAGAAGGAATGTTTTTAGGTTATTTCCTCCAGAGACAGTTGACATTTTAAGAAAAGTTTTTATGACTTTGCTAACGGCTATCAAGAAGATTTGACGACTAGATTTCTTATTATCATTCAGAGAGAATAAGAATATATACACAGCAATATACACAGTAGCAAAAAAAGGAGAACACACTCAGAAAGAAAAAGAAGATCAATAACACAGAAAATAGAACAAGTTTTCTTTCAGATTCCTGTTGATTAAAAGTTTTCTCAAGTCTTCATCATTCACACTCCAGACAACGAGCATTTCAGTTCAAGTTGAAATCATCTTCTGCTGGAGCATTCTTTCTACTGAAGACCTATCACCCTTGCAAAGCTTCCAGTTCCTGAACTTTTGCTAATCTAAGGGGGAGCTTTGACAACATCTCATCCACTTGTGCTTCTCTTTGATTGTTGACAGAGAAGACAACTTCACCTTTTTCCTTTTTCCTTTCCTGTAAAAGGGTTTTTGAACTCCCTTCAAAAGTTTTGTTTTGGTTTCTGAGACCCGATCAAAACTCAGTGGTGGCAAGACACCTGATCAAAAAATCTGGTTTGATTTTTGAGCACCTGATCAAAAGCTCATTGGTGCCCAGGACACCTGATCAACTCATCCTGCAGTGGATTCCTACCAAGGGTGGTAGAAGAGTGGATGTACCCAGGTTTTGGGGAACCACTATAGTTCCTTGTGTCTTCTAGTTGCTTGTTATTTTGTTTGCTATGTGCTGTGAATTTGCTCTTTTATTTATTTTATTTTGATTTCTGTCAATCACTCTACACTAACTAAATTAATTCTTTCACTGTTAGAATAATTTTTATATTTGCAAAATTATTTTAAAACACTATATTCACCCCCCTCTAGAGTGAAGGATTGATCTTACACTCACTTTCAATTGGTATCAGAGGGAGGTTGGTTGTTCATACAGGCTAACACCTGAACCAAAAGATCTCTCTTAAGATCCATCCTTAATAGAGGGTTATCTTTATTATATTTATTTTAATCTAAACTCATGGCACAGAACAAAGATTATGCTAGCACCAGACCTACAGTGTGCAATCTCTCGAAGTTTGTACTTCTGATGGCAAGGATTAGATTATACATGAATTCCATTGATGAAGATATCTTTAATTCTATTTTGACAGATTGCCCCAAGCCTCCTACAAGCACAAGTACAAATGTTGTTCCACCACGTTCAGGAACAGATGCTGATATAAAGAAATGGAAGGTTGCTGATGCTAAAGCTATGAACATCCTAGCTCAAACAATGTCTGATGACATCTTCCAGAAGGTAGCTGAATGCAACTCAGCTAAAGAGATTTGGGACAAACTATCTGAGATTGTATCAGGATCAGCTGATGAGAGAAAAGATAGGAGATCTCATCTTATCACTCAATATGAGAATTTCAAGAAAGAAGAAAATGAGTCAGTAGCTGACATGTACAGTAGACTAAGTCTAATTATCAGTGAACTCAAAACATTGGACAAGGAGATCTCTCTCACAGAGATAAATGACAAAATCCTATTGTTCTTCCCCAGCACTTGGGATTCAAGGATCTGGCACATCAAGGATGCTAGAAGCCTGAATGAGATCACTACAAAAGCTCTATTGGGCAAGCTCAAATCTTATGAGCAGCTCATCAAGAATAGAGAAGAAGAATAGAAGACAACTTCTCCAGCAGTAAGAAAGAAGAAGTCAATTGCTTTCAAGGCAACAGAAGATCAGCCTGAAGACAAAGTCACGGGCAATGAAGAACTAATGAGCCTCCTAGCCAAAAGGTTTTACAAAATAGCCAGGAAGGACTTCAGAAAAAGGTCATCCAGAGGCCAAGAAAAGCAAAAGTATGATAAATCAAATAATAAAGAGATTATTTGTTATGGTTGTAGGAAACCAGGCCACATACTGCCTGATTTTCCAGAAAGTCAAAACAAGGACAAGAAGGACAGGAGAGAAACGAGAAAAGATGAAGACTCTAGAAGAAATCACTATGACAGATCCTCTTCCAGCAAGAACAAGCATACAAGGAAGGGATTTGTTGTTGAAACATGGAGTGAAACAGAAGAAGAATCTGATGCATCATCAAGTTCAAGTGATGATGAGGATTATGCACAGGAAAAGGATTTCTGCATGATGACAATCAATGCATCTCAAAACAACATTGATTCAGAACATGCATCTGAATCTGAATTTGAACCAGAGCTAGAAGAAGACTAGGTAATTGATTCATTTTATTTTAATTCTGAGGACTTCAAGTCTGAATTTAAAGCACTGTGTTTAGATCTACTCAATTCTGAGAAAGAAATTATCTCTCTCAGAAATCAGTTATCTGAATACAGTACCTTAAGTTCAGATAACCTCAAACTCTCAGATGAGTTAGAATGTTGTAGGGAGCAGATAGCTTCACTGAAAAGTGAACTATCTGAGGCCAAGAAGTTTGAAGAAACCCTCAATGGGAGAAGTATCAAACTGATGTACATCACAAGCACAGTGAACTCAAGACTCAATAGTACACTGGGCTTGGGTGTTTCATCCAACCAAGCTATTGTGTTAACAACTCCCATTAAATTTATCTCTGATAAAGGAAAAGGAGTTGTGGAGGTAGCTAGAAAAAATTCTGATCTACCCAAAGGGAGCAAAGTTCAACAGAAATCGTCGAACGGAGCTCGACAATCTTCGAACAGAGCTCGGCGATTTCATACTGAATCGTCGAACTCAGGTCAATGATCTCTAATCTCTGAACACAGACAAGATCGATTGCTAAACGGAGCTCGACGATCTGACCCAAGATCATCGAACTCAGGTCCACGATCGTCGAACGGAGCTCAGAGATATGACCAGTTCTCAAGGGGTACATCAAAAATTAATTCTAGATATCCTACATCTCAAGGGTTCAACCCTTATACTGAATGGATAATACCCCCTAGGAGATATCATCCTGAAGGATATAAGAGTCAACCAGAGATGTCTTTTATTTCTGATTTCAAAGGTTATCAAGCTAGACCCAAGGTAAACTGGGTCAAAAACAAATGAACTGTTATTTGTGCAGGTGAAGACCTATCCAACCATGGACCAACATTGTACAACCCCGTATCCAGCGAGTGGGCTAATAGGATCCAATCCGGCCGGCTCAGACCGCCCCAGAGCCCCAGGTGAGTTTGGCAGGGAATGTCGAGCCCATCGTGCCGAGTACGGGCTCGGCAATCGTCGGGCCGGGCCCGAAGTTCGTAGAGCTGATCCCGACGGAAGGAAGTCAGTTCATCAGACGAGTAGATCTTGTAACGTCCTAATTCACGCTAGGCCCCTCGCACGAGTTTTGGGTCAAGAGACTCGACTCGGGCTTGGGGTGCATTGACGCGAGATGTCGGGTGTATTGGATGGGTGTAGGGTTGACGAAGATGGTCGACTGCGGGATTAATAAAGATAGTCGGGCGGAGTAAACCAAGATGGTCGACCAAAGGTCGACGATCGTCGACCGTAGGTCGATGATTTGGAGATGATCGTTGAGAGTGACTCAGAAATGCAAGACTAAGGAAAAATCATCGAGAATGACCTGACAATTCTCACCGATCGTCGAGAATGTCTGACGATTCCCACCGATCGTCGAGTATCGTCGACTGATACTCCACGGCCGGATTTCTGAAAAGTTTGCTAAGGGAAATTCGTCGAGAATGACCCGCTTATTCTCGCCGATCGTCGAGTATCGCCGAGAATACTCAATATACTCAACGGCCGGATTTCTGAAAAGTTTGCTAAGGGAAATTCGTCGAGAATGACCCGCTTATTCTCACCGATCGTCGAGTATCGCCGAGAATACTCAATATACTCAACGCCCGGATTTCTGAAAAGTTTGCCAAGGGAAATTCGTCGAGAATGACCTGACGATTCTCGCCGATCGTCGAGAATGACGACTGATTCCCGCCGAATTTGACTTGTACGTTTTCACCCAGGCGGACCCGCTGTTCTGAGCGGACTGAACCGGACTTCGGGATTTACGCCGGATGATTCTTTGGACCGGTCCTTTCAATTAAGACCTAATTTGGGCGGTCCAATTAGAGATTGACATGTGGCGGAAGGGATTAAACCTAATATGTAATATAAAAAGGAAGTAAACCAAACCCTAGCCGTCACTTTACCTTTGCCGAGCCGTCACTGTGCGAAACCGACGAAGCGGAAGAAGGGAATATCGCGGATCGCCGGAGGAGAACTTGCTGGTGCGAGCTTTGGAAGCAGACTTCTCTCTCTCCTTCCTTTCCGTGAAGAACAACCGCACCGAAGCCAAGGATGCCACCACGGAGAATAACGCGATCCATGGCCGATAACGGAGGAAACGCCGGAAATGAGGTGTGCTTCCTACCCTCTCCCTTGGTGCTAGATCTGTAGCTATTCTTAGGCGAGACATCGACTCAAATGAGTCTTGATATGCGAGAAGAAGCTTTCTAGGAAGGCCATGCTAGAAGTTGTTCTAAAGCTTAGTCATCTTCAACCTCTCCTCGCTTCAAAGTGATGATGGGGGGGGGGGTGGTCTCGTGAAGAGGAAATGGCCTCAAGAGGGAGAATAAGGGTGGAGGAACTTCTGGTTGCGATTTGGGGAAAGTCGCTTGAGGAGGAAGATGAACGGATGTCGTTCACTTCGCTTCAAGATGTGTGCAGAATTTGTATTCGGCACGCAGCGACCTTCTTGGCTATTTTAGAGCAAGAAAGGATCGGATCTGGGCTTTTGACTAAACACGAAAGTTGTAGCCCTTGAAATTACCTTTCCGACGAGTGGTTGCACGTTTCCAGGCGATGCCTGTAGCCACGGAAAAGTCTGTTTGAATCCGCTGCGATTGGGGGTTAATTCTGTACCCTGAACGCAGCAGACTTCGAGTTAGATTTCTGGTAGGATGAGGCCAGCTCTGGGCTTCCGACTAAACACGAAAGTCGTAGCCCTTGCGATTACCTTTCCGACGAGTGGTTGTGCGTTCACAAGCGATACCTGTACCCACAGGAATCCTCAGCTAAAGTTGCCAACCAGATTACATATAATTCTAATTGATTATAAATGAACTTGGATTCGATGAAACTGAAGTTGCAACCCATCTCGAGGTTGGGTGAACTCTTGGGTGTTAACCACCGAGGTAATGTGAAGATTGATGTTTAATAACTTGAAGTTATATGCCGAGATGTGAGGCAAGCCTATGTGAACGAAAGGCTTTGATATATTTGGTAGATCACCATTATGCGCATTAGCTATAACATGTTGAGCTCATTTGGAAGGATTTGTAAATGATTAAACTATGGCCATGTTGTGTATTGAACTGATGAATGGGAATGGATAGTCCAATGCTTAGAGTGTGTCTCCCTACGGGTAGCATTGTGGAAGCTAATAAGTACGGTGTTGTCCGTCACTAGTTGTAACGAGGTTGAGATGGAATAAATTGGACGGTTGGGCTTGGTCCTCGGTGTTCACGTCCCGAGGCTCCTTCCGTATTTGATGGATGTTTGGGCTTGGTCCTCGTGCTTTCTCCGAGGCTCCTTCCATGCCACGGATTTGTGGAATTGCATGTGGTGTGAGTCGACACGCGGTGTCGTAATCCCGGGTTAAGGATAGTGTGGCAGGTCTACGGGCTCGCCAATCATCACACCGATGGGAGTTGACAGATAGACCTTGGGCGGTTGGGCTTGGTCCTCGGCGTTCACGTCCCGAGGCTCCTTCCGTGCCAAGTGAGCGGTTGGGCTTGGTCCTCGTGCTTATTTCTGAGGCTCCTTCCGTGTCACACCATAGGCCAGTTGGGGCTAGGATCTTGGTGCATACTTACCCAGGAGAACCCGCTGAGCCGTAGTACGCATGTGAGCTCCGCTGTTGTGTTCTTAGCGTTGAGGCGTACGGAGGCCTAGGCTAGGTAGTGTGGAGACCAGCCTAGTAGTGGAGATACCCGCTCTACTGTCACCGTCTGGCCACGACGGATGGCGCCTGAGAGGTTAGCTACCTGCTCGAATAGTGGGAACTACAAGTCTGTGTCGACATAGCGGTTGCATGTGCTTGATCATGGGTGTGTCATTGCATTCCATACACAACATTGCACTTCATTACATACACAAGACCCTCATCGTATAAGTTTGTATGGGCACTCCTATACGATGAGTTACTTTCTGCTGAACGACCCTCAACTTATATGCTTGTATGGGCATCCATATAAGTTGAGTTACTTACCGTTATTACTTGATACTCACTTGCTGCTGTAGATGATAGATTTGTGAAACATTGTGGTTGCTTATTCATCGCTATGACTGATGCTTATATACTTGTATATTACTTCACCTGCTTGTACTACTGTTATTGATAAATTGTACCTGTTCCTTTCTCCGCCCGGTGCCGAGGAGTCGCCGGGGGAGCGGATGTGAAAACACTTAGTCTTTTTGACTAACGGTTGCTACGTCTTCCTTTTTAGGAGGAAACCCCGCAGGTGGAGCAGCAGGCTATGCAGACGGACAGCCAGGCCAGGGTGACAGGGCCTGAAGGGACGGTACCGTCGCTACCGTCGGTTACAGTTGTGAGTGAGAGAGAGATTTTATTGTAGCCCTTCGGGGCAATTCTGTTTACGTACTCTGATAATAGAAGCTTGCTGTAGCTTCTTTATTTAAGATATTACGGACATATGCTTGGTGTGGATTTGACTTTCATATTAATATGGTTGGGTTGGCATTTATCTGTTGATATTGTTGGTAGCCGGCAGAATAGGCGTCTTGTGGTACAGGCTAGCCTGAGTGCTAGTGTTACCGCAAGGCGGCTGTTCTGGGCATAAGATCCCTCTCGTGCCGTGTCTTGTGTTCCGGGAGGGGGGTCTTACAAATGGTATCATCTTGCTACGATCCTCCAAGGCGAAAGTCACTTAACAATGGTACCACCCCCGTTTGATTGGTCAGTTTGGGGACAAGCTGACTTAGCGGAAGCAGTGGTGTGCCCATATGTAATTCACACTAAGTTGTCCATATTTAACCTTAGATTAGCCAACCTAACCCTAAGTTTGTACCTTACGTGTAGATCCCAGCACTTGTTGAGCCAGTAAGGGGCACCCCCGCCCCGTCCGTACCTACACAATTCCAACAATCAGAGCTGGGGCAGACGCTCACAGCTATTCTGGACGCCTTTAGGTCCCAATCTCAGCAGACACCTGTACAATAACAGGGTCCGGGATCTAGTTGGTTAAGCGTTTTCCGAGCTCTCTCCCCTCCCGCTTATGTTGGGACAGAGTCGGCAGTGCGTACGGAAGAGTGGCTCGACACTATACAAGAGTTGTTGGCAGGAATAAGATGTCCAAACAACATGGCGGTGACCCTTGTGGTGACACTCTTAGAGCTGCACGCCAAAAGGTGGTGGAAGTCTCTCATGGGCTCCACTTTTCGTGGAAGAGTGTACACGGACATTAGTTGGAGCGAATTCTCCGAAGCCTTCTTAGAGCATTTCATCCCCTCGGCCGCTCGGGATGGCCTGGAAGAGAGATTTTTGCAACTTAAGCAAGGGTCCATGTCGGTGACGGAGTACCAACGGGAGTTTCAGCACCTGTCTAGATTCGTTGACTCCTATGAGCTGGATGATAGAGGGTAAGCCAAAAGATTCTACAAAGGCTTGCGAGACCCCCTAAGGCAAGCCCTTTTGTTTATAGAGGACTCTAGTCTGGCGGAGATTATTGATATGGCGAAGAGATTGGAAGCGGACCACTTGGGAAGTGGTAAGAGGCCAGCAGAGGGCGTGATGGAAGCCGACCCCAGCAACAAAGGAGGTTTGACAATAAAAGAGGAAGAGGATATCGGAGGGGTGGCGGGCGTTTTCCCCAGAACTTTGGAGAGGAGTGCCCGGTTCCACAACAGCCAGCATTACCTCCACCTCCACGGTTTCAGCAACACGGCGGAAGGCAGGAACGGGTGTGCTTCGAATGCAACCAACCGGGCCACATTCGACGCTACTGCCCACAACTGTTTGGTGATGCGCCTCTTGCTTTCCCTCCAGCAGCCCCTCGGGGGCGGGGATATGTGCGTGGTCGAGGACGAGGACCACGAGGAAGAAACCGGACCTGCTCGAGATTAGATGTATGCCCTGGACATGACTCAAGAGCGGAACCCTCAAGAGATGATTGCAGGTACGATTCGAATTGGTCATTTTGCTTTCATTAATATCCTCTGGTTGCTTGAGATATACTAGACATCTAGCTTGAGTATTATTAATGACACTTAGGCACCGTGATGGTCGGCGGGAAACCGGCTCATACGTTATTTGATACGGGTGCCTCACATTCATTCGTGTCTGAAGACTTCATCAAAGGTATACATGGAGTGCAATATTTCACTGGTATTGCTCGAAGAGTACGCCTCCCAGACGGGTCTGAAATGACGGCAACTGCAAAGTGTGAGTTAGAGATAGCCATTGTGGGAAAGACCTTTGATACCCCTACCACAATTTTGAGAATACCAGAGTTCGACCTCATCCTGGGTATGGCGTGGCTAGATTGGCACCATGCGAGAATCGACTGTGCGGAGAAGCGTATCTATTTGAGACATGGGGATACTGATGTAGTCTTCCAAGGTATAAATTTCGCACCACGAATCTTGTTATCCTCAATCCAGACCTTGAAAGCTCATATGAGAGGGGATGAAGTCTACATGATACGATTCGAACTAAAGGAGATGAAGTTAGATGTGAAGGATGTGCGGGTAGCACGGGATTTCCCTGAGGTATTTCCCGAGTAACTGCCAGGGTTACCCCCGCATAGAGAAGTGGATTTTCAAATTAAGCTTGTACCAGAAGCTAAGCCTGTCTCTAGGACCCCTTATCGGATGGCCCCAAAAGAACTTGCGGAGTTTAGAGTGCAATTGCAGGAGTTGGTAGAATCAGGGTTTGTTCGCCCCAGCTCGTCGCCTTGGGGAGCCCCTATTCTATTCGTCAAGAAGAAGGATGGAACCCTGCGTTTATGTATAGACTATCGGGAACTTAACCGACTGACAGTACGGAACACCTACCCGTTACTTCGGATCGACGAGTTGTTCGACCAACTGGTGGGAGCGCATTGGTTCTCCAAGTTAGACTTGCGCTCGGGGTATTACCAATTGAGAATACAGGAGGATGATATACAGAAAACGGCTTTCAGCTCAAGGTACGGCTTATATGAGTTCACAGTGATGCCGTTTGGACTCACAAATGCCCCATCGGCTTTCATGAGCTTGATGAATAAAGTGTTTGAGGCCTATTTAGATGTCTTCATCATTGTGTTCATTGACGACATCCTAGTCTACTCGAAGACGGAGGAAGAGCATGTCGGGCATTTGGCCTTAGTTCTAGAGAAGCTGAAGGAGCACGCCCTGTTCGCCAAGTTTAGCAAGTGTGAATTCTGGCTTAAGGAGGTTGCTTTCTTGGGCCATGTAATCAGTGGGGCAGGACTAGCTGTGGATCCAGCCAAGGTGCGCGCTGTGAAGGAGTGGTCACCTTTGAAGTCGGCAGCCGATGTGAGGAGTTTTCTTGGACTTGCCGGATACTACCGCAAGTTCGTAAAAGGATTCTCCAAGATTGCCCTCCCGCTAACTTCCTTGACAAAGAAAGGAGTGCTATTTGAGTGGACACCCCAGTGTGAAGCGGCATTCCAGGAATTGAAGGATACACTTACCTCCGCCCCCATCCTTGTCCTTCCGTCTGGGAAGGAAGGATTTCAAGTTTATACAGATGCGTCTTATCAGGGGTTGGGAGCGGTGTTGATGCAGCACGGGCACGTAATTGCTTATGCTTCAAGACAATTGAAGAAGCATGAAATCAATTACCCGGTGCATGATTTGGAGCTAGGAGCGGTGGTGTTCGCCTTGAAGGTATGGAGGCACTATCTATACGGCGTCCACTGCGAAATCTTCTCGGATCATAAAAATTTGAAGTACGTCCATACCCAGAAGGAATTAAACTTAAGACAACGGCGGTGGTTAGAGTTTCTGTGTGACTATGAGTTCACATTGAAATACCACCCCGGAAAAGCAAACTCGGTAGCCGATGCGTTGAGTAGGAAAGTACCCGGCTCGAGCCCAGAATCTCGATTGATGAGCATGGAGTTGGCACGGATGATCGAGGAGATGGACATCACCTTAATATTTAAGGCTTCTTCGGAATACAGAGTACCTGTCCAGCATGAGTATAGTTTGTGATATCCGGGACCAGATCCGAATGGAGCAAGGATTAGATGCGGCTTTGGCCCCGACAATAAAGTTAATTGAAGACGGGACTACCGACGAATACACACTAAAGGACGGCCTCGTTTACTTCCGCGGCCTACCCTACATCCCCAAAGGTGGCAGAATCCGGGAGGATATTTTGAGAGAAGCACATTGCTCTCAATATTCCGTGCACCCAGGAATTTCAAAGATGTACGCCGGCTTACGGAAGACGATGTGTTGGCCGGGGATGAAGAAAGATGTCCGTTACTTTGTCACGCATTGTGAAGCCTGCCAAAGAGTGAAGGCGGAGTGTAGGAGCCCTGGTGGCCTGTTGCAGTCGTTGCCAATCCCCGAATGGAAGTTCGAGGATATATCCATGGACTTCGTACATGGGCTACCTCGCTCCCGCTCAGGGAATGATTCAGTATGGGTGATCGTTGATCGCCTGACGAAGGTTGCCCGGTTCATTCCTATGAAGAAGGAGGCTCACGTGGATGTCTTGGTACGCCTGTTTGTGGAACAATTTGTACGGTATCACGACGTACCTAAGACGATAGTTTCGGATCGTGATGGTCGTTTCACCTCCAAGGAATGGAGGGCGGTACAGACATATTTGGGCTCACGTCTTACCTTCAGTACCGCATTTCATCCCCAAACGGACGGACAGTCTGAGCGGACCATCCGAACGTTGGAAGACCTGTTGAGGTTGTGTGTGATAGATAGGGGAGAGCCGTGGGAAAGACTCTTGCCCTTGGTGGAATTCTCCTATAACAATAGCCATCAAGCTAGTATTGGCATGGCGCCCCATGAAGCCCTATATGGAAGGAGGTGTAGGACCCCCTTGTCTTGGGTGCAAGATGAAGACCCGAAGACCTTGGGAATTGAGTATATAGATGACACTGATGCGGTGGTTAGGCTGATAAGGGACCGCATGTTGGAGGCTCAAAGTCGGCAGGCGAAGTATTACAATGCAAGGCACCGTATGGTGGAATTTCAAGTGGGTGATAAGGTGTTTCTAAAAATTCGGCCGATGCATGGAGTGTCACGAGTGCGAGGAGTGAAGAAGCTCAGTCCACGGTATGTTGGGCCCTATGTCATATTGGAAAGGGTTGGCCCTTTGGCCTACCGGCTGGAGCTACCGCCCGAGTTAGAGAATCTCCACGATGTGTTCCATGTATCGTCGCTTCGGAAGGCACTGTTGCGGCCCGAACAATACATCCCCACAACTGATGGTACTGTGGCGTCTGACAGATCTGTACGACTGGAGCCGGTGCGGATCGTTGATAATGAGATAAGAACCTTGCGCCGCAAAAGTGTCCCCTTGGTAAAAGTGCTATGGTCTAATCATGGGAAGGAGGAATTCACATGGGAGCCAATGGATTTGATGCAAAGGCGCTACCCGGAGCTGTTTGCTTCAGGTAACCTTATTAACAACATATTTTATTTTCTGTATGCTTTACTCCCCATGACCTCAGCCTGATTTCGGGGACGAAATCTTTTTATTTTGTTTATAGGATTTGTAACGTCCCAATTCGCGCTAGGCCCCTCGCACGAGTTTTGGGTCAAGAGACTCGACTCGGGCTCGGGGTGCATTGACGCGAGATGTCGGGTGTATTGGATGGGTGTAGGGTTGACGAAGATGGTCGACTGCGGGATTAATAAAGATAGTCGGGCGGAGTAAACCAAGATGGTCGACCAAAGGTCGACGATCGTCGACCGTAGGTCGATGATTTGGAGCTGATCGTTGAGAGTGACTCAGAAATGCAAGACTAAGGAAAAATCGTCGAGAATGACCTGACAATTCTCACCGATCGTCGAGAATGTCTGACGATTCCCACCGATCGTCGAGTATCGTCAACTGATACTCCACGGCCGGATTTCTGAAAAGTTTGCTAAGGGAAATTCGTCGAGAATGACCCGCTTATTCTCGCCGATCGTCGAGTATCGCCGAGAATACTCAATATACTCAACGGCCGGATTTCTGAAAAGTTTGCTAAGGGAAATTCGTCGAGAATGACCCGCTTATTCTCACCGATCGTCGAGTATCGCCGAGAATACTCAATATACTCAACGCCCGGATTTCTGAAAAGTTTGCCAAGGGAAATTCGTCGAGAATGACCTGACGATTCTCGCCGATCGTCGAGAATGACGACTGATTCCCGCCGAATTTGACTTGTACGTTTTCACCCAGGCAGACCCGCTGTTCTGAGCGGACTGAACCGGACTTCGGGATTTACGACGGATGATTCTTTGGACCGGTCCTTTCAATTAAGACCTAATTTGGGCGGTCCAATTAGAGATTGACACGTGGCGGAAGGGATTAAACCTAATATGTAATATAAAAAGGAAGTAAACCAAACCCTAGCCATCACTTTACCTTTGCCGAGCCGTCACTGTGCGAAACTGACGGAGCGGAAGAAGGGAATATCGCGGATCGCCGGAGGAGAACTTGCTGGTGCGAGCTTTGGAAGCAGACTTCTCTCTTTCCTTCCTTTCCGTGAAGAACAACCGCACCGAAGCCAAGGATGCCACCACGGAGAATAACGCGATCCATGGCCGGCAATGGAGGAAACACCGGAAATGAGGTGTGCTTCCTACCCTCTCCCTTGGTGCTAGATCTGTAGCTATTCTTAGGCAAGACATCGACTCAAATGAGTCTTGATATGCGAGAAGAAGCTTTCTAGGAAGGCCATGCTAGAAGTTGTTCTAAAGCTTAGTCATCTTCAACCTCTCCTCGCTTCAAAGTGATGATGGGGGGGGGGGGGTGGTCTCGTGAAGAGGAAATGGCCTCAAGAGGGATAATAAGGGTGGAGGAACTTCTGGTTGCGATTTGGGGAAAGTCGCTTGAGGAGGAAGATGAACGGATGCCGTTCACTTCGCTTCAAGATGCGTGCAGAATTTGTATTCGGCACGCAGCGACCTTCTTGGCTATTTTAGAGCAAGAAAGGATCGGATCTGGGCTTTTGACTAAACACGAAAGTTGTAGCCCTTGAAATTACCTTTCCGACGAGTGGTTGTACGTTTCCAGGCGATGCCTGTAGCCACAGAAAAGTCTGTTTGAATCCGCTGCGGTTGGGGGTTAATTCTGTACCCTGAACGCAGCAGACTTCAAGTTAGATTTCTGGTAGGATGAGGCCAGCTCTAGGCTTCCGACTAAACACGAAAGTCTTAGCCCTTGCGATTACCTTTCCGACGAGTGGTTGTGCGTTCACAAGAGATACCTGTAGCCACGGGAATCCTCAGCTAAAGTTGCCGACCAGATTATATATAATTCTAATTGATTATAAATGAACTTGGATTCGATGAAACTGAAGTTGCAACCCATCTCGAGGTTGGGTGAACTCTTGGGTGTTAACCACCGAGGTAATGTGAAGATTGATGTTTAATAACTTGAAGTTATATGCCGAGATGTGAGGCAAGCCTATGTGAACGAAAGGCTTTGATATATTTGGTAGATCACCATTATGCGCATTAGCTATAACATGTTGAGCTCATTTGGAAGGATTTGTAAATGATTAAACTATGGCCATGTTGTGTATTGAACTGATGAATGGGAATGGATAGTCCAATGCTTAGAGTGTGTCTCCCTACGGGTAGCATTGTGGAAGCTAATAAGTACGGTGTTGTCCGTCACTAGTTGTAACGAGGTTGAGATGGAATAAATTGGACGGTTGGGCTTGGTCCTCGGTGTTCACGTCCCAAGGCTCCTTCCGTATTTGATGGATGTTTGGGCTTGGTCCTCATGCTTTCTCCGAGGCTCCTTCCATGCCACGGATTTGCGGAATTGCATGTGGTGTGAGTCGACACGCGGTGTCATAATCCCGGGTTAAGGATAGTGTGGCAGGTCTACGGGCTCGCCAATCTTCACACCGATGGGAGTTGACAGATAGACCTTGGGCGGTTGGGCTTGGTCCTCGGCGTTCACGTCCCGAGGCTCCTTCCGTGCCAAGTGAGCGGTTGGGCTTGGTCCTCGTGCTTATTTCCGAGGCTCCTTCCGTGTCACACCATAGGCCAGTTGGGGCTAGGATCTTGGTGCATACTTACCCAGGAGAACCCGCTGAGCCGTAGTACGCATGTGAGCTCCGCTGTTGTGTTCTTAGCGTTGAGGCGTACGGAGGCCTAGGCCAGGTAGTGTGGAGACCAGCCTAGTAGTGGAGATACCCGCTTTACTGTCACCGTCTGGCCACGACGGATGGCGCCTGAGAGGTTAGCTACCTGCTCGAATAGTGGGAACTACAAGTCTGTGTCGACATAGCGGTTGCATGTGCTTGATCATGGGTGTGTCATTGCATTGCATACATAACATTGCACTTCATTACATACACAAGACCTTCATCGTATAAGTTTGTATGGGCACTCCTATACGATGAGTTACTTTCTGCTGAACGACCCTCAACTTATATGCTTGTATGGGCATCCATATAAGTTGAGTTACTTACCGTTATTACTTGATACTCACTTGCTGCTGTAGATGATAGATTTGTGAAACATTGTGGTTGCTTATTCATCGCTATGACTGATGCTTATATACTTGTATATTACTTCACCTGCTTGTACTACTGTTATTGATAAATTGTACCTGTTCCTTTCTCCGCCCGGTGCCGAGGAGTCGCCGGGGGAGCGGATGTGAAAACACTTAGTCTTTTTGACTAACGGTTGCTACGTCTTCCTTTTTAGGAGGAAACCCCACAGGTGGAGCAGCAGGCTATGCAGACGGACAGCCAGGCCAGGGTGACAGGGCCTGAAGGGACGGTACCGTCGGTTACAGTTGTGAGTGAGAGAGAGATTTTATTGTAGCCCTTCGGGGCAATTCTATTTACGTACTCTGATAATAGAAGCTTGCTGTAGCTTCTTTATTTAAGATATTACGGACATATGCTTGGTGTGGATTTGACTTTCATATTAATATGGTTGGGTTAGCATTTATCTGTTGATATTGTTGGTAGCCGGCAGAATAGGCGTCTTGTGGTACAGGCTAGCCTGAGTGCTAGTGTTACCGCAAGGCGGCTGTTCTGGGCATAAGATCCCTCTCGTGCCGTGTCTTGTGTTCCGGGAGGGGGGTCTTACAGATCTAGCCGAGTACGTGCTCGCCCAGAGCCAAGGGGCGGGCGAGTGCCAGCACATCCGTCACCCGCGAGCAGAGGCTTCAGAGCCAACCCGCCCAGGCCTAGAACGAGGAGAGCCAGGCCTGTGGCGTTGAGAGAGGGGAGCTCATTCAACGCCTTCTCCCGTGGCGTTGAGTGGGGTGAGCACCCTCACCGCCTCTTACCTCGGCGTAGGGTGAAGCTCTCCCGCTCCAGTACTCGCCGCCTTTGCCGAGTGGATGTTATCTCAGGGCCAGCTCGCCCCTCAGTTGTGGTGTATCTTTACCATGTTACCCCATTTTTGACTTCCTATAGTCCTCGAAAACAGTGAAGATTGGATATTTGCAGACCGTCTTTTCCTATAAATAGAACCCAAGGGGTACCTCAGAAAGACACGCTTTCTTGTGCCTGGTCTTTTAGTGATTTTTGAGGAACCTTAGCTTCAACACTTGGCTAAGGAGGGGAAGCTCTCTAAGAGCTTCCGGGTGTGTGGTGGGACCTCCGTGCTGGAGCCTTGGTTTTCCTGGGTCCTTTTCCTCTATCATTTGGGCTCGTGGGGAGAAAAGTAAGTGTGCGATCACCCCTTCCCCAAGGGTCGAACTCCTCAGGGACCGATTTTTCGGTTTCAACAAGCATTGGAATCTGGATAGTTGGTGCTCCAAACACATGAATGGAAACAAGGATAACCTAATATCCTTCAAGGCTAAACATGGAGCCAAAGTCATGTTTGGAGATTCAAACTTTGGACAGATCAAAGGATATGGTGCAATCCAAATAGGGTTAGTAACATTCAAAAAGGTAGCATATGTGGAAGGACTGAAGTACAACCTTATTAGTATCAGTCAGTTATGTGATTAAGGTTACAAAGTCACATGCAACAAATCTTCATGTCTCATCAAATCAGAAGACAACACAACTATGTTGACAGGTAATAGAAGAGGTAACATCTATCTAGTTGATGAGTCCTCTTTATATACCTATTTTCGGACTCATCTAGGCTTATTTTCTTGTCTTTGCACACCGTTTAGCGTCATTTGCACTCCTTTTGGTTCGCTACGGTTATTCCACGTCTTGTGCACTTTATTAGCCTATTTCTGTGCGTGTGTGTATTTCCCTTTTTGCTTTGCTTAATATTTATGTCTGTGACTGCCATGTCGACATCCCGTCCAGTTTTCCTGCAGGTTCTGGGATCGTGTGGGCGTCCGGCATCGAACTTTCCCCATTTTTGGCAAAGGAGTCAATGGTCGTGCGTTTTTACCCACGCACGACCATCGACCTCTTTGGCGCACGATCATCGGTCGTGCGCAGTCATGACCTCTCCTGGGAAAGTTCTGTCCCGCCATATCGCACGATCACCAGCCATACCGCGCACGATCACTACTCGTGCGTTGCCGGTCGTGCGCAGTCATGACATCTTTTTCCACTTTTCTGCCTCCATATCGCACGATCACTGACCATATCGCGCACGACCATTGGTCGTGCGCCAGTGATCGTGCGCGCTGTTTAATTCTGTTTTCTATAAATAGCGCAGGTCCGCCCTAATTTTGGGAGACGATCCAAATCCGCGATTTTTCCGCCGTTCTTCGTCTCGGACGAGGGTTTCCTCCGTCCCCCTTCATCCTCCACCTTAGGGAGGGTCTCCAGGCAAGCTTTCAACGCCAAATCAACGCCGGAGCATCCTCTCGGCCTCCTCCTTCATCCTCAAGCTTCAAGCGGAGTTTTGACCGAGCTTTCTCCATCAAGCAAGGAAGGGCCGGAGCCGCAATCTACGGATCATTTCAACGAAGAAGACGGGTCCATTGGGAGTGAGTGACAGCCTCCTCTACCCCGGACGCAGTTGAGGACCGAGCTTGGACTCGGATTGACAACCCGGGATTCCAACCGTGAACCCTCAACAAGGCTTCGGATTCGGTCGATTCGCACACCTCTTCCTCTTGTATTTGATAGCTTAGTTTAACTCTTTGTATTGATGAAGTACATTTTATTGTAGTTAATGATCTTGCATTTTATCATGTCTATGTGATTTGTGTATTTTCGTTATTATTGCTTGAGGTGCGCCTTAATATTCCATCCACCATCCACCCTTGCCGCACTAGCAATTGCTAGTGGCGTGCGTTGCGAAGAGGTGCTCACGACCCTCATTCCGCCATTCTCACCACCTCATCCGCTAGCCTACTCGCCCATCCGCCAAGCGATTCGGTGCATAGCGGCCCGACTAGCCTTCCATCCCGCCTGGCGAAGCATCGCATAGCGGCGTTGCATAGGAGTAGCTTGTAGCTTTTATTTTCTGTTTCCGCAACCATCACAAACCCCATCGTTACCTTCGCCCCGAGGACTTCAATCTCAAGTCCTCCTCGACATTAACTCATCCCTTACTGTGTTCCTCAAGAGACCGACACTCGGGGATTTATTCCCAAACTTTATTACTTGTGCGACCGGTGCGCTTGCCGTTTTCCACGCATCAAGTTTTTGGCGCCGTTGCCGGGGAGCACAGTCGTTTGAGTTTTTGAAGAGGTAGATTTGAGATAGAAGCCCTTTTCCATCTGTTCATTCCATGTTTTATTTTTCTTTACTTTAGTTTTTATAATTTGTTGCTTATTTTTCTTTATTCCTCTTCTAATTTTTTATATTCCAGTAGCAGGTATTCCTTTTTATTTATCTGCTTGTGTGTAGTTAATTTTTGCTTAGAAAATTCTTGTGGTGAATTCTTTCTTGCTGCACCATGTATTCTTATGCGAATATTCGTTGCCGTTGGTGCGGGGATTATAGGCATAGCAGTGATGAGTGCCCCACTGAAGAATGGGAGCATAATTCTCGTGGTTCAGTGTATGGAGCACCGTTGTCTTATGGTACTTCATACACCGCACCCCAGTCTTATGGTCACTACTCTTCTCCGCCTTCACCTTTTTCATATTCCTCCCCGGTCCCTTCTGGACCGAGGGGTAATGGAAAACGGTGTTTGTGTTGTCATAGCACCGACCATGTGTTGAAAGATTGTGCAGAATTTCAGCGCCAGTTGGAGGCGGATGATGAACCGGATATCCGGATTGTCTCATCCACCTCTCAAATGGCCGCTCCTTCTGATTCTGATGACGTATCCGCAGTACCACCTTGTCTATGGGGGACTGCTGTGGATACACCCATCAGACTTTCTACTGGTCAGTGCGACGACATTGCGGCACCTTCTCTCCTTGTGCCTTCTTCCCCTATTTTTGATTCACCCCCGGAGGAACCTGCGCATATTATCTCTGATGATGTTGCTCCTCCGCTTTCTTTGCATGAATTACCTACTCCCCTTTCTAGTGAGTTGGTTGATGATGTTGTGCCCTTTGGGAATTGGGAATATGAGGATGCGCCGTGGTGTGACGAGGACATTATTCTCATCAATGGTGAGTACTATGTCTTGGAACACCGTGACGTACCGAGGTGTGATGAGGAAATCCTTGCCGGCGAGGAGGTTTCTACTTCCTTGTTGGTTGAGGAGGTCCGAATCACCACCGAGGACCTCATGGTCTCAGCTTCCCCTCGCCATGACTCACATGACACCGACGATGATCATTGTTTGGAGCCTGCTGGGAGTGAGACCGGGACCACTCCCCCGATTAGTTCCTTATGTTCTTCGTCTCCTTTATTCCTTGACCCCCCTTCTCCTTCTGCGCCTGTGCGGGTTGACTCCCTGCAGGTGAGTTGGGTTGACATTGAGCCTTGTGCTCAGGTTGTCGGCGAGTGCCTCAGCTTGCGTGAGGAGTTTCCTACTCCTTTTGCAGTTGAAGCCTCTGCCTACACCTTCGCCCCCAACGAGCTTGTGGTGGACGATACCTTGCTAGGCAAGGATTTGTTTTGTGGTGAGATGAGTGAGGACCAGGCCTCCTCATCTTACTTCCTATTTCCTCTACCTGTGCGTCACAGGTATTATTATCTAGGTAGAGGGGTAACTGTGCTATCGCCGTATCGGTACCCGTTACCGACACGGATATTAGAACAGTTGCCTGTGCACTTTTCTTTTCATAGGCCCATTAGCTAGAACTTTTCTTTTGCTGAATAAGTCGTACTGGGATGACAATAACCCCAGTGCTTATCTTTCATTTTCTGCATTTTTCTTTTTTTATGTCTAGCTTAGTTTAGTATTTCTTTTTGTATATTTTTCTTTTGTTTTTGCGGAGCTCACCCCTGCAGGTATTCATGGATACTACGCATTGGCGGGGTTGTGATTCTTCGTATGGCGGGCCTGCTCCTAGTTTTCACGCGTCTTCTGGTATGCTCACTAGCTGAGCATAAGGTAACCTCTTCCCTTAGCTCTTTTTGATTTAAATTTCTCTATCATTTGATGTGTTGTTTAGTCTAAGTCTGGGGGAGAGCATGTTTACCTTTTGCACGTGCACATTTCTTTTGCATACTAGAAGCTTTTACATTATTATTTTGTTTATGTTCATTGCATCGCACACCACTGCACCCGCATGAGCGCGAGCTTAACTGTTAGCGTGCCACGAGTTGAACTTGTATCTTGGTTAGATTTGGAAAATTTCTGTGCTATTTTAGGATTGTGCGACGGAGTAAAATGTTGGCCTTGCTGTGTTTCTAGTCAACTGCTCTCGTTTTGTATAGAAATTTGAGTAGATTTAATTTTTCTGTATGCTTATAGCTTTATATTTTTCTATCTGCGTAAATTCTTTTTTATTCTACTCAAAAGTTGGTGAATCCGGTGTGAATCAAACGGTAGCGTAGGAATGTGTGTAGCCGCCACTAGACTCGTATTGCTTGAGTCGGGAGGAAGGATTATCTTTCTCGGTTGCTAAGAACTTGCCCCAAGCTATTCTTGAAGCTTTGGTACACGGTTAGTCTAGCGTGAGAGTGACGTAGGCCACCTTTTGGCCCGGTTGAGCTTTGTACCCATTCCTAACATCGTCCTTGCTAGCCCCTTTGTGCCTACCCTTTTTTTTTTTTGATTCAGCTCCACTATATTCGCCAAAGCCTCATAGCCGATCCTAGTCGCACACCCAAGTCGAGCTTAGTGTTTTATATTTTTATGTTGGGTTGTGATTTGGTGTTTTTATTTGTGAAAATGTGGAAGCGCGCCCAAGTCTTAATTGCTGAAATTGTATTTTGTGAAAAGAAAAAGTTTACAAAGAAAAATATTTAAAAAAGGAGAAAAAGAGAAAAGAAAAAGAAAAAGAAAAAGTTTAATTGAAAATCTTTATTTGAGATGATTTGGATTTGGAGTAGGCGGTGCACACACCCATTTAGTAAAAGTTAAGTCTGGGGGTGTGGTGCACCCGTATTTATTTTGTGGGCAGCGGGTACTAGTTTTGTACGTTAGCTCTTTTGGGTTAGGTGCATAGCCGTCATGTTTATCTTTGCTTTCCTCACCTAATCCCAAGCCCCGTTATTATCCTAAAGTCCTACGGACTTGCGCTTGAGTTGACTAGTGCCGTGGAGAGAGTGCGATCGGGCAAGCTTATGGTTTCCGACATTGGTGGATTCCTTTGGGGGTAATCTTGAGCCCCGGTCTTCGGCAATGCTCACCTTAGTGGCTTGTCTACTTTCTTCCTGCGTAGGACCGGATGATTCACTGTGATTCCACTTTTGAGTAATGATAAATTTCTGTTACGCATTGTGAAAAATATAAAATATTTTGTATACTTAAAAATTTCCTCTACTTTATTTTTTATGCACGCGAGCATGCGACTTCGCATGGTACTCCGTTTTGCAATTTCTTTGTTAGCTAGTTCATTTTCCCTGTCTGCTTAGGTTTTGTTTGCTCGGGACGCGCAAACGGTTAAGTCTGGGGGTGTGATGAGTCCTCTTTATATACCTATTTTCGGACTCATCTAGGCTTATTTTCTTGTCTTTGCACACCGTTTAGCGTCATTTGCACTCCTTTTGGTTCGCTACGGTTATTCCACGTCTTGTGCACTTTATTAGCCTATTTCTGTGCGTGTGTGTATTTCCCTTTTTGCTTTGCTTAATATTTATGTCTGTGACTGCCATGTCGACATCCCGTCCAGTTTTCCTGCAGGTTCTGGGATCGTGTGGGCGTCCGGCATCGAACTTTCCCCATTTTTGGCAAAGGAGTCAATGGTCGTGCGTTTTTACCCACGCACGACCATCGACCTCTTTGGCGCACGATCATCGGTCGTGCGCAGTCATGACCTCTCCTGGGAAAGTTCTGTCCCGCCATATCGCACGATCACCAGCCATACCGCGCACGATCACTGCTCGTGCGTTGCCGGTCGTGCGCAGTCATGACATCTTTTTCCACTTTTCTGCCTCCATATCGCACGATCACTGACCATATCGCGCACGACCATTGGTCGTGCGCCAGTGATCGTGCGCGCTGTTTAATTCTGTTTTCTATAAATAGCGCAGGTCTGCCCTAATTTTGGGAGACGATCCAAATCCGCGATTTTTCCGCCGTTCTTCGTCTCGGACGAGGGTTTCCTCCGTCCCCCTTCATCCTCCACCTTAGGGAGGGTCTCCAGGCAAGCTTTCAACGCCAAATCAACGCCGGAGCATCCTCTCGGCCTCCTCCTTCATCCTCAAGCTTCAAGCGGAGTTTTGACCGAGCTTTCTCCATCAAGCAAGGAAGGGCCGGAGCCGCAATCTACGGATCATTTCAACGAAGAAGACGGGTCCATTGGGAGTGAGTGACAGCCTCCTCTACCCCGGACGCAGTTGAGGACCGAGCTTGGACTCGGATTGACAACCCGGGATTCCAACCGTGAACCCTCAACAAGGCTTCGGATTCGGTCGATTCGCACACCTCTTCCTCTTGTATTTGATAGCTTAGTTTAACTCTTTGTATTGATGAAGTACATTTTATTGTAGTTAATGATCTTGCATTTTATCATGTCTATGTGATTTGTGTATTTTCGTTATTATTGCTTGAGGTGCGCCTTAATATTCCATCCACCATCCACCCTTGCCGCACTAGCAATTGCTAGTGGCGTGCGTTGCGAAGAGGTGCTCACGACCCTCATTCCGCCATTCTCACCACCTCATCCGCTAGCCTACTCGCCCATCCGCCAAGCGATTCGGTGCATAGCGGCCCGACTAGCCTTCCATCCCGCCTGGCGAAGCATCGCATAGCGGCGTTGCATAGGAGTAGCTTGTAGCTTTTATTTTCTGTTTCCGCAACCATCACAAACCCCATCGTTACCTTCGCCCCGAGGACTTCAATCTCAAGTCCTCCTCGACATTAACTCATCCCTTACTGTGTTCCTCAAGAGACCGACACTCGGGGATTTATTCCCAAACTTTATTACTTGTGCGACCGGTGCGCTTGCCGTTTTCCACGCATCACTAGTAAATTTTCATTCAACCAAGGTAGATATCTGTTTATTTAATTCTCTTAGCAAACCTAATGAATTATGGCATAAGAGATTAGGACATATCAACCTTAGAACCATTGCTAGGCTATCTAAGTATAACCTTGTTAGAGGACTATCTTCTGGCCTCTACAAGAAGGAAGGAGTCTGCAGGGCTTGTCAATTAGGCAAGCAAATTAAAAACAGCTTTAAGTCACTTAATAAGAGTGATTCACCTAGGATTTTGTACTTGTTACATATGGATCTGTTTGGACCCATTACTGTACAAAGCCTAAGAGGGAAATCTTATACTTTAGTAGTTGTTGATGAGTTCTCTAAATTCACATGGGTGTTCTTTCCGAGGAAGAAGTTCTATAACTTCAAATGTTTGGCAGAGTTTCTCAAATGTATACAGATTGAGTTCAATAATCACATAGCCCTGATCAGAAGTGATCATGGGACAGAGTTTGATTCTCTTCTTATGCAAGAGTTTTGTCAAAAGGAAAGGATCAGACACACTTTCTCAGCTCCTAGAACTCTTCAACAGAATGGGGTAGCTGAAAGGAAGAATAGAACCCTTATTGAATCTGCTATAACATTGTTGACAGATGCTCACCTCCCTCTATCCTTTTGGGCAGAGGCTGTGAACACTTCAAACTATGTTCTGAATAGGAGTTTGATACATAAGCTAAAGGGCAAGACTCCCTATGAATTACTCAAAGGGAAGAAACCTAAAGTTGATTATCTTAGAATTTTTGGTTGTATTTGCTACATTCATAACAATGATAAGAAATACTTAGCAAAATTTGTAGCCAAAGCTGATGAAGGAGTGTTTTTGGGATACTCCATGATCAGTAAGGCCTATAGGGTTTATAATAAATCATCTCATAAAGTTGAAGAAATAGTGCATGTCTCTTTTGATGAAACTAATATATCTTACAAGGAGAATAACACTTCTACCATAGACCCTTTGCAGGTACATTCTCTATCAGAGAATTTGAACAGGCTGAATATCATTGAAAAAGATCCATCACCTTCATCCACTCAACAAGAAGCTGAAAGCAGTGAAAACGAAGATAACAGTCAAATTTTAGCAAGTCATGGTGACAATCCAAATGAAGAGCCAGTTGTTGTTCCACAAGAGGAAATAACAACACAGGTTGGTGAACAATCAACACCCATTATTGATTTAGTAACATCAAGAGATCATCCAATCTCCCAAGTGATTGGAGACATCTCAGCTAGTGTGCAAACCAGAAACCAGATCAATCAAAATCTGATGCACACTTACTTTCTTTCTCAAATTGAGCCTTAATCCATACAAGATGCAGAATAAGATCCAAACTGGATCATTGCAATGCAAGAGGAATTAAATCAATTTGAAAGAAACAAAGTTTGGGAGCTAGTGCCAAAGCCAAAGAATCATCCCATTGTTGGAACAAAATGGGTATTCAGAAATAAGTTAGATGATCAAGGAGTTATAGTAAGAAATAAGGCAAGGCTGGTTGCTCAAGGATATTCTCAAGAAGAAGGCATAGACTATGACCAAACCTTTGCATCAGTTACAAGGTTAGAGGCCATAAGAATCTTCCTAGCTTATTCAGCTCATAAGAAGTTCAAAGTATATCAAATGGATGTCAAAAGTGCATTCCTCAATGGTGATATCAAGGAAGAAGTTTATGTAAAACAACCTCCAGGTTTTATCTCTCTAACTCACCCTGATTTTGTTTATAAATTGCATAAAGCATTATATGGTCTCAAACAAGCTCCTAGAGCATGGTATGAGACCCTAGCTTGCTTTCTCTTGGAAAATGATTTTAAAAGGGGTAGAGTAGACCAAACTCTTTTATTAGAACTCATAAGTCCCATATCCTACTAGTACAAATCTATGTAGATGATATTATTTTTGGTTCTACTAATTCAAATTTATGCAAAAGGTTCTCCAACCTAATGCATTCCAAATTTGAAATGAGTAGCATGGGTGAGCTATCCTTCTTTCTAGGATTACAAGTCAAACAAAATGCTGATGACATCTTTATTTCTCAAACCAAGTATGCAAAAGAATTGGTTAAGAAGTTTGGTATGTCTGATGCATCCTCTATGAAAACACCCATGCCTACTAATGCTGTAGTAGATGCTGATGAACATGGGAAACCAGTTGATCAGACCACATACAGAGCAATGATTGGCTCCTTATTGTATCTTACAGCTAATAGACCTGATATAATGTTTGCTACATGCATATGTGCTAGATTCCAAGTCAGCCCTAGAGAGTCACACCTCACATTAGTTAAGAGGATTCTTAGGTATGGAAAAGTTGTCCAAATCTAGGTCTCTGGTATCCAGCTGATTCAGGATTTGATTTAACTGGATTTTCAGATGCTGATTATGCTGGATGTAGAGTAGACAGGAAAAGAACCAGTGGAACTTGTCAGTTTCTTGGTGACAGACTTGTCTCTTGGTTTTACAAGAAATAAACATCTATGTCCACATCAACTACTGAAGCGGAATATATGACAGCAGGTAGTTGTTGCTCACATATATTATTGATTCAAAATCAGCTCCTGGACTATGACTACAACTTAGAGAAGTCTAAAATATTTTGTGATAATACTAGTGCTATTTCAATAGCTCAAAATTCAGTCCTCCATAGTAGGAGAAAACACATAGATATTATACATCATTTCTTAAGGGATAATGTAGAGAAAAATATAATTGAATTGAAATTCATCTCAACTGATTTATAAACGGGATTTATTTTCACCAAACCTTTAGATGAAAAGAAACATACTTTCTTCCTTAATCAGTTAGGAATGTTAGATGGAGGAAGTCTTAATTAAGTTCTAAGATCTTTAAACCTAAAAAGAGATAAAGACTAGGTTAAAAATTGAGTTTCCTAGTTTCTATAGGTTTTCTCTATCTCTGAACTACGCTCGACGATTCTCCTGAAGATCGTCGAACGGAGCTCGTCATTTCCAGATAGTATTCAACTATCTTTCGATTTCCGTCGAATGGAGATCGACGATGTTAGGAATCGTCGAACTGAGCTCGACATTTCCAGATAGTGGTAGACTATCCTTCTCGGTCAGTGTTCTCAATTATCGTCGAATGAAGATTGACGATGTTAAATATCGTCGAACGGAGATCGACAATGTTGACACCTTTCAGTTTCCCCTAGAGCCGTGGATCGTCGAACCGAGTTCAACGATCTTTCCTTTTATGCGTCGAACCCTGATATAAAATCATTTTTCAGGAGTCGTTCTCCTTTGCGCTTTCATACCTTCTGAAAGAACTTTCTTTCCCTCCAAACTTTTCTACACTTGATCTTGTTTGTTTTTGCAGGAAATATGTCAGTGTTAGTCGCCGTTTTAGCCGCAATGAAGTTCGACACTGGATTTGATATTGACATGGAATCTTTTGAAGGAACTGATCAGATGTTCAAGGACATTCTGGAACTTTTCAAGGAGCAACAACTTGTGAACATTATGACTTCCAGAATCAAGTTAGCAGCAGATGAGATTAAAGAATGAGTCTATACTGCCCACAATCTGGATCAAAACACAGTTATTGGAACCATCTCAGGGACACAGGTATCCCTAACCCCATCCATTCTTACAGAGATTTTTGGATTAAGTACTGGAAATGATAGCATAGAACTATCATAGGTAGAATTTACTGAAATGTTAGATAGAATGAGTCATAATTCCTAGAACCCTAATAAGTTGTTGAAGAAAAATTTATCTATGGAGTATAGATTTCTAGCAGATGTTATAGGCAAAGAGATATTGGCAAAACATTCAGCCCATGATACAATATCAAGACATCAATTATGTTTAATGGTTGCAATAGTAGATAAGAAGCACCTGGATTGGGGAGCCATTTTCTTTGACTTGATTAAGAAAAAGGTCAATAAAAATTTTGTGAATTTTGGAAGGATTTTGGGCCTATTCCTGCAGAATAGGTGCCCTCAGTTGTTAGTGTCCAATGGGATGCACATCAATGATTCAAAGAGGCTTTCTTTAGACCTTTTTGGCAAGTGGGAGAGACAGATTGTCAAACCTAGCAGGGCTCCTGCAGCTAAAGCTTTTTCAGGCACAAGGACTGAATCAGTCACTCCTCCTCAGTCCAATGCCCCATTAGAAGTTTTGCCATCGCCTTCCATATCCTCTCCTCCCTCTCCACAACCAGTTACATCTTCCATCCCTTCATCTCAAATAGCTTCTCCACCTCCTCCAGCAACTCATCAAGAAGTTTTCCATCCACTACATTACTTCTCATCCATAGATTTAGAATCATCCTCCCATCTTCCATCATTCAACTTTTTAGATGATTCCTTCATGGATGATTCTCTATCTTCACCTCAAGACATTCCATCCAACTCAACATCTTTTCAACAAATCCTACATGACATCATATCTCAACCATCCTTTCCCCTACCATCTCCTCATTTCCACCAACAGTCACCATCCCAGCTCCATCCATACCATCCATCCCCATCTCTCAACCATCCATACCACTTCTCTCTGCATCAATTCCGTCCATCTCTTTTGCCCCTCCCTCTACCTCTACTACAGTTATTCTTGAGCAAGTAGATCTTCTTCCTCTAGTAGATAAATTATATGAGTTGTTGGCACCCAAGCTAATTCTCCTACTGGATTCAACCTTGGATCCCTTAGTAAAGAATTTGCATGATTTATCTGTTAGAATATCTTCTTCCTTTTCCCTTCAGGCCATCCCTTCTTCTGGGGGCCTACATTCAGTTTTCACTGAAACTAAGCAGGGGGAGATGACTTATGAAGAAGTGTTGCCCTCAAAGAATTTTGTTTCAGAAATGCAAATATCAGAAGTTCTAGCTTCAGAGATTCCAGCTTCAGAGAAAGTTTCAGTTTCAGTTCCAGCTCTAGCTCTAACCATCAGTCCTGCAGTAGATCTACATTCTTTATTATCATTATTTGATTCATTTTATAGCTGTTATCTTCCAGCACCTCTCCCTGCTGAAGATTTAACCAGGGCTATAGTTCCCTTCTCCTACTGTGATCCAAATCTGATAGAAATGTATATAAATTCTGCTAAAATTGTGGAAAGTATTTCTTTGGTTCTTGCTATTGCTGCTGCTGATGTTGTTTTTTCAGAGGCTGTTATAGAGCCAATAGAGCCAGTTTGTTCAGTTTCTGCTCCTACTGCTTCAGATGCTGCTGATGTTATTATTTCTACCACTGCTCCTCCTACTTCAACTCCTGCTATCTCTAAAGAAGTGTTAAAGCAAATAGATGCTTTATTTGATGAGCCTCAGAGCTTTGATGATGATGAATTCAGGACTGACTCTGATGATTCCTCTGCAACTATTGCAAAGAAGAGGAAAGCTAGAAGTAAAGTTATGAAAAGAGTTCATTTGTCCAAAGCTACTTTTGATCATGATATACCCTATTATATTCTGCATAACTGCCCTATAACTGAGCACTGGATGCAATTCTCTAAGAACCAGTTGAAGGCCATGAGGAAGAAAAGGAAATATGACCAAGGATCTTCTCATTATAATCCTCCTCCTCCTCCTCCTTCTCCAGGTGCAGGATCTGGTGGAAACTCATCTCATCAATCCTCAAATGCTTCATCTCAAAGATCCTCTCAATTTCAAGGAAGATCTCAATCCAGAGGATATTAGCAAAGAGGCAATCAGTCAAGAGGAAGCCAGTACAGAGGCAATCAAAGAGATTATCAAGTTTATTCCAGAGGACAGTCCAGACATCAACCTTATCAAAGGAAAGGACAAAGCCCAAGTGATTCCACTTCTGGTCCTTTTCCTTATAAGCTCAAAGAAGGCTTTCATCCAAAAGCTCCTCCCACTGACACCATCAATAAGTATGATCCACCAGTTCCTTTTGTAGATACAGAGAATAACCCAGTCTCATGGACAGCTAGACTAAAAGAAATGGTTGCACTAGATCAAATCAAGAAAGCAAGAGAAAAAGGCCAAGATACTTCCAATATCTCTACTCCATCGGATCAAAGAAGAAAAGAACTTGAAAGATACAACTCCAAGAAATTCGTCAATACTGAGGAGTACATGTAGCTACATCTTGAAGCTGTAGTTCCTAGAAGCAGAAGCCAAAAGACTCTTGGTGCTGCTGATGACTTCAGATCAAAGAAAGATTCAGAAAATTCAAATAAATAAATCATTTTCAAGAAAAGAACTGATGATAAGCATTAATCTGGGTGTAAGCTGAAAACTCTTTCATATCCCTGCTGAAATATTTGGTGTGATATAATTATATATCTGTGGTTCTGCAATGCCTTTTATTATTTATATTTCTGTTGATGTTTTTTCCTATAACTCATGTAAATAGTAATCCTAACCCAAATAGGGGGAGATTGTTGGAACACCCTATTACTAATTTGGGTCAGGATCACTATGTCTATAGGATTGTTGCTTTGACCTTGTTGTATAGAGTAAAGGTCAACTAGTTAGGTCTAAGGCTTAGGACTTAGGTTGGAAGCTTTCCCCAAGACCTCCTAGTTCAGATGAGAAGCCCAGAAGAAGAATTCAACTTGTCGTCGAGCTCAGATCAACGAAGCGTCGAACCCAGTTCGACTATCTCTCTAAGCTCAGGTCGACGAGGCGTCGAACTCAGTTCGACGATCGCTGATCTCAGATCGACGCTTTCTGTCTAAGTCTTTTTCCAATATCTCTGATCTCAGTTCGACGATAGTTGAGCTCAGATCGGCGATTATCTTTTGAGATCGACGATCTGTGGAATTTTGTTAGTTTGTTAAGGATTTCAGATGTCTTCAAGTCAGAGCATTTATTGAAGAAGATTTCTAGCCGTTATAATAAATATGGAGCAAGTTTCAAGGAAACAAAGAAGGAATGTTTTTTGGTTATTTCCTCCAGAGACAGTCGACATTTTAAGAAAAGTTTTTATGACTTTGCTAACAGCTATCAAGAAGATTTGACGATTGGATTTCTTATTATCATTCAGAGAGAACAAGAATATATACACAGCAATATACACAGCAGAAAAAAAAGGAGAACACACTCAGGAAGAAAAAGAAGATCAATAACACAAAAAACAGAACAAGTTTTCATTCTGATTCCTGCTGATTAAAAGTTTTCTCAAGTCTTCATCATTCACACTCCAGACAACAAACATTTCAGTTCAAGCTGAAATCATCTTCTGCTGGAGTATTCTTTCTACTGAAGACCTATCACCCTTACAAAGCTTCCAGTTCCTGAACTTTTGCTAATCTCAGGGGGAGCTTTGACAACATCTCATCCACTTGTGCTTCTTTTTGATTGTTGACAGAGAAGACAACTTCACCTTTTTCTTTTTCCTTTCCTGTAAAAGGGTTTTTGAACTCCCTTCAAAAGTTTTGTTTTGGTTTCTGAGACCTGATCAAAACTCAGTGGTGGCAAGACACCTGATCAAAAAAATCTGGTTTGGTTTTTGAGCACCTGATCAAAAGCTCATTGGTGCCCAGGACACCTGATCAACTCATCCTACAGTGGATTCCTACTAAGGGTGGTAGAAGAGTGGATGTACCCAGGTTTTGTGGAACCACTATAGTTCCTTGTGTCTTCTGGTTGCTTGTTATTTTGTTTGCTGTGTGCTGTGGATTTGCTCTTTTATTTGTTTTATTTTGATTTCTGTCAAGCACTCTACACTAACTAAATTAAGTCTTCCACTGTTAAAATAATTTTTATATTTGCAAAATTATTTTAAAACACTCTATTCACCCCCCTCTAGAGTGAAGGATTGATCTTACACTCACTTTCAGATTGCCTTGCTCACGCCTAGGGAATGATTCGGTGTGGGTAATCGTTGACCGCCTAACAATGGTAGCTAGGTTTATTCCTATGAAGAAAGAAGCTCATATGGATGTTTTGATACGCCTCTTTGTGGAGCATTTTGTACGGTATCATGGCGTGCCAAGGACATTATTTCTGACCGGGATGGTCGGTTTACCTCTAAGGAATGGAAGGCCGTACAGACGTACTTGGGTTCACGACTTAACTTTAGTAGAGCATTTCATCCTCAGACGGATGGGCAGTTTTACAGGACCATCAGAACATTGGAGAACCTAATGAGACTATGTGTGTTGGATAGATGAGAGTCGTGGGAAAGGCTCTTACCCCTCATTAAATTCTCCTATAATAATAGTCACCATACCAGCATCGGTATGGCATCCTATGAAGCCCTTTACAGAAGAAGGTGTAGAACCCCCTTGTCATGGGTACAAGATGAAGACCCGAAGGTTTTAGGAATTGAGTACATCGATGATACTGATGTGGTTGTTAGACTAATACGGAACCGCATGCTTGAGGCTCAAAGTCGGCAGGCTAAATATTATAATGTGAATCACCTGGTGGTAGAATTTCAGGTGGGTGACAAAGCATTCCTGAAAATCAAGCCGATGCATGGAGTGTCGCGGGTACGTGGTATGAAGAATCTCAGCCCAAGGTACGTTGGACCATACACCATATTGGAAAATATTGTCCCTTTGGCCTACTGATTGGAGTTACCACCAGAGCTAGAGAACCTTCATGACGTATTCTATGTGTCATCTCTCTGGAAGGCAATGTTAAGGCCCGATCAACATATTCCCACCATTCATGGAGCAGTAACAACCAATAGATCTGTACGACTAGAGCCGGTGCAGATAGTAGACAATGAGACAAGGATTTTGCGCCGCAAGAGTGTTCCTTTGGTAAAGGTGTTGTGGTCTAACCATAGGAAGGAGGAGTACACTTGAGAGTCGGTGGACTTGATGCAAAAGCACTACCCAGAGTTGTTTCCTCAAGGTAATTTTAAAAGCATATTTTATTTTATTTCATGCTTTTCTATCCTCATAGCCTTAGCCTGATTTCGGGGACGAAATATTTATTTTATTTATTGGATTTGTAACGTCCCAATTCGCGCTAGGCCCCTAGTGCACGCTTTTAAGTCGGGAGAGCTGACTTGGGCTCAGGGAGTGCTGATAGCTAGGCTTACACTTGTGTAAGGGAGGAGAAGTTTGTCTAGAGTAGGACACGGGTAGTGACACGTGCGTGTCCATAATTGTGTGGTACTCTGGTGTCTTTGCGTCTTCTTCATGGAATTTCTAGAGAAGGAAACTGGTAGTGACACAGGCATGTCTATACCCGTGTGGATCTTGGCAATGTTGCAGATTCCTTGTCGTGTTCCTCCCAAGCAGGACACGGGTAGAGACACGGGCGTGTCCCTACCCATGTGTGTCCAAGCAGAAGTTCGACGATTCGTCGAGCGGAGCTTGATGAATCATCGACCGTATTCCTCCCGAGAAGGACACGGGTAGAGACACGGGTGTGTCCCTACCCGTGTGTGTGTCCAAGCAACAGTTCGACGATTCATTGCTCTGCTCGACAAAATCATCGGCCGTGTTTCTCTCGAGCAGGACACGGGTAGAGACATAGGTGTGTACCTACCCGTGTGTGGCCAATCAACAGTTCTACGTATGTCGACCACGTTCCTCCTGAGCAGGACACGGGTAGTGATACGAGCGTGTCCCTACTAGTGTAGTTTAAGTTCGAGTTTTGGCCAATTTTCTGTCCGCGTCGTTTCAAAGGGACTCATTTACTGAGTTGATTGGCGGTCCAATAACAGGCCAATACGTGGCTATGCAGTTACCCAACTTCCACATGAAAAGGGGAGAAAACCCTAGTCATTTCTAGTCTTCCTTCCAAGCCATCGCTGTTAGAAACTGCTGGAGAGGAAGAAGGTGCTGGAGCTAATCTTCTTCCCATGAGGAACTAACAGTGACCGAGGAGAAGAAGATGCAGCCAAGAAGGGTGACGAGATCCTTGGCTAGAAATGGAGGAAACGCTGGAAATGGCTTTAGCTTCCTGCCCTCTCCCTTGGTGCTAGATCTTTAATTATTTCTAGGAGAGATATCGACTCAAAAGGGTCTTGATTCATGAGAAAAAGGTTTCTAGGAAAAGGCCATGCTAGGACCTTTGTTCTGGGAATTGGAGTCTTCAACCTTTCCCTCACTTCGAATGCAGTTTGTGGACTGGTTTCGTGAAGAGAAGTGGCCTTATGAGGGTGAATAAGAGAGGTGAAATTCTGGATGTTATTTGAAAGTTTGGTTGAAGGAAGAAGATGAACTGACGTCATCCGATCTGCCTTAAGATACGCGCAGAATCTGTTTTCTGCGCCCAACAACCTTCGAGGCCATTTTCAGACTCGATGCGGCCAGATCAGGGCTTTTGACTAAACAAGAAAGTCGCAGACCTTGGAAATGCCTTTCCAACGAGGGTTTAAACATCTTCACCGGATTCATGTAGCCTCGGGAATCCCTGTTTGAAGTCATTGTACAGTAATCATTCCTGCACATGTAATTCTCGTGTTTGTTTTGTATCGGCTTTGGGTTGGTAGATAGATTGTGGTACATTAACGTTAATGTTTTGTTGAGATGTAGGCTATAAGTGGTTGTGATAAATCATGTTAATAACATTTGTTGGATAGGTCCCTAATGAACAAATGATGTAGAAGAGTGTACTTGATAGTGGTGATGTGTTGAATGATGATGAGTTTGGCCTTAACATGCTGAAAATAAATGGTAATGATTGTTACAAACAAATGGTTTTGGCCTTTATATGATGGATGTGTGAAGTACCCTTACACTGCTAATGAACACTTAAGTACCTTGGGGCACGGGGTTGTGAAAGGGTGTAAGTGCGGGGTTTGATCGCACTGATTTGGTAATGTTGAGAAGTGACGTAAGTGGATGGTTGGGCTTGGTCCTCGGTGTTCATTCCCGAGGCTTATTTTGTGCCACGATGATGTGAAATTGCATGAGGTGTGAGTCGACACGCGGTGTCATAATCTTGGGTTAAGGATAGTGTGGCAGGTCTACGGGCTCGCCAGTCGTCACACCGATGGGAGTTGACAGATAGACATTGTGCGGTTGGGCTTGGTCCTCAGTGCTCATTCCCGAGGCTCGTTCCGTGCCAAGTGGATGGTTGGGATTGGTCCTCATGCTTTTTCCGAGGCTCCTTACGGGTCACAACATGGGATAGTTCGGGGCTTGGTTCTCGGTGCACATCTACCCGAGACTCCCGCTGAGTCGTAGTACACTTATGAGCTCCGCTGTTGTGTCCTTAGTGTTAAAGCGTACAGAGGCCTATGCTTGGTAGTGTGGATGCCCGCCTAGTAGTAGAGAAGCCCGCTCCACTGTCACTGTCTGACCACGACGGTTGACGCCTGAGAGGTTAGCTTCCTGCTCGAAAAGTGGGAACTACAAGTCTGTTTCGACATAGCAATTGCATGTGCGTGATCATGGGTGAGTCTTTGCATTGCATACATATCATTACATTACATTGCATACTCAAGATCCTTATCATATAAGTTTATATGGTCACTCTTATACGATGAATTACTTTACTGTTAAGCCGATCCTTAACTTATAAGTTTGTATGGGTTTTTTATAAGTTAAGTTACTTTATGTTGTACCTATATTTTTATACTGCTGTAGATGATAGAACTGTTAGAGTGGATTGTTTACTCATTTATTATGCTGCTTATATACATTAATATTGTTCATTATATACCACTTGTTTGTACTTCTATTCTACTTATATATATATATATATATATATATATATATATATATATTACACCCTTATTCATTTCTCCGCACGGTGCCGAGGAGTCGTCGGGGGAGCGGATGTGATAGCCACTTAGTCTTTATGACTAATAATTGCTACTTCTTCCTTTTTAGGAGGAAACCCCGCAGTCAGAGCAACCACAGATTTTGCTGTAGGACAGCCAGGCCAGAACGACAGGGCCTGAAAGGACGGTGTCGTCACTACCGCCAGTCACCGATGTGAGTTTGAGAGACTCTTGATGTATCCCTTTGGGCAAATTTTACCCGTACTATGATATTATAGAAGCTTGTTGTTGTTTCTTTTTCTTGATGTACTTTTGGATGATCTTACTTATGTGTGGATTGACTTCTGTTTTATATTCTTGGTTGGGTGTACATTGGTTGATATTGGTTATAGCCGGCAAGATAGGAATCTTGTAGTATAGGTTAGCCCGAGTGCTAGCGCTACTGTAAGGGGGATGTTCGGGGCATAAGACTCCCCTTGTGCCGTGTTTTGTGTTCCGGGAGGGGGTCTTACATGACCTATCTTACGAGTCAAGGGATTGTGAACCTCATTGTTGAACCCAAAACTTGACCTCAACGAGAGTTCAAAAATATGGGTGTAGCCAACACCTACTTCTCCCAAGCTCCGACCCCTGACTGGTTGTAAAGGACCATGAACCGACCCAAAGCCTTAGCAGGGAGGTCCCACCTCTTACCCGGAAGTTCTCTGAGAGTTTCCCCTCCAAAGCCAAAAGCTGGGCTTGGAGCTCCTCAGAAAGCATAAGAAACTTTCTTAAAAATATGAAAAACTCCCTTTCTGAAGAACCCCTATGGGTCTTTTTATAGGCCTCTGAGTTTGAACTGCCAATAACCAAACTGAACCGACCTGAAATTAACAAAATACCCTTGGTCGGGTCTGCCAACAACAAAACTCCGATGTTCTGAAGCGTTATATGCAGACCACCAAGGGCAAAAAGCGTAAAATCACAAGGGGCTAAAAAGGTAAACCACCTTCCAACGGAACCGATCCTTGACCAACCACTGAATTGGCGCTCGGCTAGAGCACCGTCTCGCGGGAGAGAACTCCCTCCCATGGGGCTCGTCTCGCCTAGCGAGTTGGCCCTCGCCTTGCGAATGGTCCTCTCTCTAGGCCCGTCTCGCCTAGCGAGTGGCTCTCGCTTGGGCCCTGGGCCCTTCTTGCCTAGCTTGCTGGCCCTTGCCTGGAGAGTGGCCCTTTCCCTGGGACCCACTCTCCCAGCGAGTAGGCTCTCGCTTTGGGCCCCCCTCGCTGAATGCCAGTAGTCTCTATCAAAGGGCCCATCTCGCCTTCTCTCCCCTTGTGCTTGAGCCTGAACTGTTCCTGCGAGCCCGAGGTTGTACACAATCCCCACTCTTTTCAAGGTTGTTTCAAGCTCAGAAAGAATGTCCAACAGAGGCTCGTGTCATTAAAGAATATTTATGTACGTATTTATGCGGGAATATTTTGTGGGGCCCTTCACCGGAGCCTATAAATATAGGATTCCCACCCCGCGTAGAAAGTACTCCCTTTCACACTTCCTCCTTCCTTTGCTCTACTGCAATCATGTCTCACAACTAGAGCTTTTGTGAGCGCCTTGCAATGGTGCACAAACAGAACAAGGACAACGTGGCCTCTTTTACCTTGGCTTTGGTTCGCGCCCCACCATCCTTACCATCATCATCGTCTCACCTAAAGAAAGTAAAAACAGGTGGCCCCACCTCCTCAGCCGAGGGGCCATCTTGCACTGCCCTGGAAATCCATACACCTCCTCCTCCCGCGTCTCCTAGAGAGAAAGAGGTGAGTTCTCGCTTTTGTCCATATTACCCCTTCATCCGCGTCTTCTTATTTACTATTTGCTTCCTCAGGGAGACCTCATACCTCAACACCGACCAGAAAGTCCGCGGGATAACACTGCCATCCACCGCCAAGACTCTGACTCGCCACAACCTTCCACTCCTCCATCTACTCCTCCAAAAGAGAGGAAGGATGACCCTTCTCAGGTCACCGGGAACTCTCGCTATCCTGGTAAAAAACCTTCCCTCTCGCTCCTCTGTCCCGCTCGCTACTCCCACGCCCTCCTGCAAGAGCCTCCCTTACTCTGCCCTTTGACTCCTTGCGGGCACCAAGGCTGACTCGCCTGCTGAGGAGTTGTTGGGTATTGTATCCACAATTACCTGGATTTGAAGAAGCCTCCAGTCAAGCTAAGATGGATTCACAATGTATTTGAAAATTTTCTATCAAGTTGTGCTTGCAGCTATTCCATACTAAGTACACACCAATGTCAGGGTGCAGTGGGTCAATATACACGGGTCTGCGCAACGTAATCCCTCATATAGCAGATCAGTGTGTTGACTCACGTGTGCTCTCTCTATTGGAGTGTACTTATTTTCAAGTACAGGGTCGAGATAGATCAAGAGCAGAAGAGGAGCAAAGATGGGTTAAATACCAAGTTCATAGAAAGGAAGAGAAAAATCGTCTAAGTTAAAATTGACGGGAATAACTAAGTCATTCCCGCCGACTTCGACGGGAGTCACTTGTGATTCTCGCCGATTCGACGGGAATCAGGCTATATTCCCGCCGATCTCTTCCGGATGACTGTTTTCCTACAGAAATTCTGCTAAGGCAGAATCGAAAGGAATCATCAAGTGATTCTCGCCGACTTCGATGGGAATCGTTCTGATTCTCGCCAATTCGACGAGAATCAGGTTGCATTCCCGCTGATTCCCACAGGCTGATGAGCTTTACAACTGTAAATTGGCCAAGGCAGAATCGACGGGAATCTTGAGTGATTCCCGCCAGTTCGACTGGAATCACCAACGATGCTCGTTGATTTTTCCTTAGGCAATTTTTCTCATTCGCTGGACCAAACCGCCTTGTCGTGCGCTGTTTTGGCCGGGGCTAGGGTTTATCCTTGTGGGCCCCACAACGGTCATTAGGGTTTGCTCTGGTATATATACATGCGTATTTCGAACATCTACAGTAGTCCATTCACGGAAAATCTGAAGTAGCAGACGCGTGCCCTAGCAGATCGCGGATCGTCGCCGCTCGCAAGCTAGTCACCGCCGCTGATCTCAAAGGTTCTTTGATCTTCCGGAAACAGTACCGAGGCTAGCAGTGCATCTCACGCTTCTCTCATAAGATCTCGTGTCTCTCGATTCATTGAATGAGGTTAGTTCTTCATTCCGAATCGATTGATACGACTGATCCGACTGAGATCGTTCGTAGACCTTGCTTGCTTCGTCAAGAAGTTTGGATCTACAAAGCATCGCCGCCGCAATCACTTGCTATCGCCGATCTTGACAAGATCCTCTCCAAGAGAGTACTCAGGTTGTGGACTCTTCACATCCTTCAAGAAAGATTCAACGATCGAAGAAGGACTTCGGAAACTCCAAAAGTTTGTTTGTATTTTCTTTACATTCAAGTTTAGTTTATTATAAAGGAATTTTGATTCCTAGTTCTAAGGGTTGGGTGCAACCCGTGGTGGAGGAGTAGTGACTCCTTTGGTTGGAAGGGTTTCTTCCGTAGTGTGAGGATTTGATTTCAATCCGTTTGGTGAAGTGACCGAGTCGTCCCTTGGTGGGAGATAGGTCGAAGGGGGAAAGTGGACGTACCCAAATCGGGGAACCAATATAACTTTTTGTGTGTTTTTCTGTGCTGTGTTTGTTTAATTATGCAGGTAAATTTAATTCCACAAAAGACTGCACTACACCTATTCCCCCCCCCCCCATAGGTGGACTTAGTCGACACTAGATACTTTCAAGTGGTATCAGAGTCAGGTTGCTCGTCAATAAGGTTAACACCTTGAGTAAGATCCCGTGTCTAGCGTCAAGAAGAAAACAAGACTCAAGCATGGAGCTATACACTGATGTCTCTCCCTGAGACTGCCTGCCTGCACCAAAGACTATTATCCTATCTGGAAAATGAGAGTCCAGTTTCATCTGGAAGCCATTGACCCCCGAGCTTTATTTATTGTTGAAGAGGGTCCCTTCATTCCCATGAAGGCTTCTGACTCTAGAGAAGATCTCCAAATCCCTAAGAGTCCCGCAAAGATGTATGAAACTGAGATCCCACTGTTCAACTTGGACAAGCTGGTACGACAGATCATCTCTGATATTTGGCCAGGCTCTTCTCATACAAGATTGGATAAGTGTAAGACTGCAAAGTACATGTGGGAAACAATCTCTGACCTCATTGAGGGTAAGAAGACTGTCGGGACAGAATGCCAGTAAGAGAATGAAGCATATATGGGGGTCCTTATCTCTAATGATGAAAGTCAAGAACAACTTCTCAATATCAGGGCTCCAGTGTCTCTATCTGAGACTGAAGAAGAGATTGAGTAATGTGGTTGTGATGAAGCTGAAACCTCAGTCTCTGCAGACCTTAAATCCAACCCTGATCAGCACAATCAGGATCAGGTATCTTCCTCTTCTTGCTCCCTTCTTCTTGTATCTCCTGAAGACAGGAGAAGTTCAGAGGGTTGTCCATCTTTTGATGCTAGGGAAATAGACAGTTTCAATCAAAATATTGAAACTCTTGATTCCCTTCGTAGTGCCCTTCAGAAGAGCAACTTGCTTGTTGAGGAACAAGCTATGGAAATTGCTCAGTTGAGGACCATGATGGACCTCCAATTAGAATCCATCAAGGTGAAGGACTCAAAGATCTCGGATCTAGAGTTTTCTCTAGAGACCGATAAGAGAATTGTATCTAACTTTTCCAAGGTAGATGCTATTAAGAGAAAGAGGAGAAAATGGGTGGATCTCACGAATTATAAAATCGTGAAGAAATGGGGAAACTGTTTTCAGACCCCCCACACCGAGTAGGAAGCACACACATCATTCATTCAGGTATGACCATAAGAACAACTATGGTCACTGCAAGAATGATCGGCCTCATGTGGAAATACCCATAGTGCAAGTGCTGTTATGGCTACCCATGAAAAAATACACACGGCTCATCATGAACCATTTGTATTTACGGCCTCAGCTCCCCCACTTCATGACATTGCAGGAAGCAGCTCTCACAGAATATCTTCCCACCTTAGGACAAAGGGAAAAGGAGTTAGGAAACATGTAGCAAGCATCAATGGGTCCCCCGGACGTGTGATGGATGAAAAGAAAGCACCACCTCCCAGGCCTCAGGACACTCACCACATGTTCTCCATCCGCCCTCCCTCGAGTCTCAGTGGAAAGGGTAAATCTGTAAGCAGAACCTGCTCTGCCCCTGTCAGACCTAAGATCGTGACTAACTCAGTCAGTAGATCCGGTCAGAAAAGGAGATACAATATTCATGAGTGTTGGTGCTGTGGCTGAGAGTGGGTCACTTTGCCATAGATTGTTGGCACAATCCTTCTGTGCCAAGGGCGAGGGTATGTCCACCTCCTTTGGCAAGAGATAGCCTTCCTGACAGAAATCCTGGAGGAAGGCATGTTGTATTTTATACTGACAAGAACCTAGGACCCAATACCTATTGGGTTTCTAAGGTAAGGTAATTCTCTTTTCCAGGATAGTCTAGGTACCCATGAACCTGATGGGACCTAGACAAGAGATGTTACAGGCTTGCTATGGAACAAGTATATGGGATAAGAGAAAATGCTAACTACAGTGTCCTACTTAAACTTGATATCCGTTGTACTTCAAATAGTGGATCCGAATGATCAACCTAATGATCCCAGGTACGCGCATTCAGTTTCGAAAATTGAATCGTATTACATATATATATATATTTATAAATATATATATATATATATATATATATATCCAAACACCTGTGTAGATTCCCTGTCAAGATATATATATATATATACACACACCTGATGGAAGGACACGGAAGCTAATATCCATATGATCCATAGTGTGGAAACTGATAAACTGTCAAAATTTTGATATGGCGAGAAAGGGGGGGGGTGTCAAATGGTCCTATGACTCTCAAGGGACTTGTATCAATAGTTGAAACTACAATATTACATTTTGAATCCAACAAGGATAAGCCAGGGTTTATTTCTAATGTTAGCCTTCCTTGAACTCAACTTAGCTATCATAACATGAAAACTTGATATCCGTTGTTTAGAGGAAAAAGGAAATCTAGGTAAAATAAACAGGATTCATGTCGATTATATTAATTGTGCGGAAATATCAGAAACCTCCATAACCAGCGGAAATATCGGAAACAGCAGCAAAACTCGAAAATAAATAGCGGAAACTACTCGATTCCACCTACCGACCCTTCGTATTCCCATCGACTTTACGGAAACAGCTTCCCTAAGGAACATCGGAATCGGGACTGCCTCCCGTCGCTCACCATCCGTCATGCTCGTCAACTTCCGCAACTGTCGTCGTCGACTCCCGTGGCTCTCGTCGATTTTAGCCCACTGTCCTCTCCCCGTCGGCTCGGTGTTCTCGTCTCTGGCATCTTCTCAATGCAAGTGTCTCGCTGATCCACCGCCAGCATTCCTTACCGACGCAAGCCTCTCACCGAACTAGGGCTTCTCTCCGCTCACCGCCTTCCTAGAATTTTCTACCTTCCCCCCTCCGAGTGACAGGTAATAACTGTTCATCCTTGAATCATTAGCTCGTTTGTAACTTGTCTAGTTCCTACTAGTTTAGTTCCTACAAACTATAGATTTAGATAGAGTTAAGTTCCTTAAGTGTAACTTGTTTAGGTTTATAATGGCTCCTCGAATGACGGTCGGGCTCCTCACTGGAAGTGAGTTGGTTAGGACTGGCTTTGCCCATGCTTCTGATGAATTCAGGAACATCATCTTAATGCTAGAGAAAGCCAGGCTCTCCTTTATTCTCGAGCACCCGTGCAAGGTCCTAGATAAGGAAGTTTTGGAGTTCTACGCAACCCCAAGCTACGTCACAAAGACACCCTAATAAAGAGTAAGATAGCTAGACTAAGGATCAAGATGACTGCTGTAAAACTATCACATCATCTTCAGCTCACCAGCTCTGTACAAGAGGACTACCTAGATGAAAATGATCGTGCGAGGACACTACTGTTCTATGGATTAGCTCGAGGGACCAAGGCCATCAAACGCAAGGACATGAACGAAGAAGGAAAACTCCTCTCAGATATCATAGGGAAAGTTCTGATATGCTAACCTGGCCCCTATGATCATATATCAGGTGACATGTTTAAGCTCCTGATGGATATAGTGTGCAGAAAGAAATACAACTGGGGAGCCATGTTATTTGAGAAGATAAAGGATACCCTATGTACTCCCAACTTCGGGAGAATCATCAGTCTATATATGAATCAGATGGACAGAGACAGATTTGATATGACTAAGGGAGTTCCCCTTCACTACCTGAAGAAGATGGACTCCAGCGTATTTGACAGGTGGGAAAGACGAATTGCCCAAGGGGGGGTCGGCTGGAACACAGGTTGATGAAGAAGACAGAGCACCGGAGTTTAGAAATCCCTCGGATGAGCCCAGTGAAGTTCCTGATCTGCTGCATGCAGGAACTGAGGGGGTGTCTTTACCCAGTCTTTCTGCTGACATCAGGATGGATGACACAGTCTCAGATAAAGTAGATGTTGTCACTGATATTTCCCTCATCGCTAAGGAGGCAGTGGAGAATCTCGTGACTTATCAAACTAACGAGGAGGTAGAGGATGATATGGAGAATGCTGCTGTTGATGAGGATGATATGGATGATGTGGCGAATGATGCTGCTGATAAGGATGATGTGGAGAGTGCTTCCACTGATGATTTGAAAAATGAGCAAGCTGGAAATGAAATGACCATGAGGGAGATTGATGTTGATCTCCCCTCTGAGGAACAGGTTCAGGTAAAAGTTCCTTATGTATCTGGCACAACAATTGAGGGGAAGACCTCCCGGTAGGGGATGATGAGTATATATGAAAAAACGACAGAGGCCGCCCCAATCCACCTTCAAGAGACCGTGAATTTATCAAGCTCCACAAGTGTATCTGAAGAAGAGAATCCTGACTCACAGAGTCCTATCCCCCCAGAGCATGACCAGGCCATCCATCAGGATCATCCGCTAGGACCTAGCCTGGCAAATCACACGGTAAATATCATTCAAGGTATAGTGGATGAACTGAAGGCCTCCTTTTAAAGATCTCACAACAAGGTACTTAAACGAATTAAGCAGTCCGAGGATCTGATGCTAAAGAATGTTGTGGAGATTAATCATAAGCTGGATATGATGTAACAAAGATTTGACGCTAAGTATGCTAAGGCCGGCACTGCCGTCAATCTGTTGATGCAAGGGCTACAGAAAAATACAGCTGATCTGGCAGTGGTAAATCAAAATGCACATGTCATGGCCAACAACATCAAGTTGTTCGATGCCAACATGGTCACACTTAACACGAATGAGAAATCCCTGCTGGACGATTTTACTCGGAATGTCAAGCATATAGATGAGTCACTGCATTCTTATGCAAACTCAATTGCTCAAGAAGCCAAAAAGGGAGAGGAGGAATAAACAGCTAAGATGGCAGGGTTAGAGCAACTCATGGTCGAAAACTTTAAGCAATCCAACAAGTATGTTTTTGACAGTTATCATTGGCTAGTTCAGCAAGCATCAGGTATACATATTCCGGTTTCTCCTACTGATGAGGTCACTACTACTGCTGATGAGGTTGCAAGTGCTGAGGAATTTCCTTTGATTGAATCTAATGCCAGAAAGGATGCTAAATCCTCTGCCAAAGCTGCTCACAGTGCTATGTTTGATCAAGATGCCATTGTAAAAGGGAAAAGAAAACTTCAAGAAGGAACTTCCAAAGAAACTCCAGCTGAGAGGAAATCAAGATTGAAGGAAAGTGAAGTTAAGAATGAACGATGGAGTCCCTTTTCTAAGAGTATTATACTGGATACATTCTTGCTACAACAGCGGGGAGAGCTTAATAGAAATGAAGTGTACAGTCAGTATGAGTGGGAAATGCACAAAGAATATGAGGCTAAAAGAAACATATTCTTCAGAACAAACACTGTGCATAATAAAGCTCCTCCCCCCAGGTACTACCCGAAGCCTAAGGAATATTTTGAAAGGCAAAGCAAGAAGTACATGGATGAACAACTAAGAGATGCTCAGGCAAAGGAGGGATAGACTTGGAATCTAGATTTGTTATTATTTTTTATATGCGTGTATATCTTTTCTTGTATTTAAATGAACAACCTTTGGATATATATATAAATGATCACATGTTGATTCATTTGCTGTTCTGAATGCGTAAAATTTTATTATTCTGAATTCTTGTCTCGCACATTTGTTATGTATATCTTTCTGGTTGGTGTAATTCATCTTAGCTAGTAGGATTTTGGCTTCTTCAAATAGGGGGAGATTGTTGGGTATTATATCCACAATTATCTGGATTTGAAGAAGCCTCCAGTCAAGCTAAGATGGATTCACATTGTATTTGACAATTTTCTATCAAGTTGTGCTTGCAGCTATTCCATGGTAAGTACACACCAATGTCAGGGTGCAGTGGATCAATATACATAGGTCTGCGCAACGTAATCCCTCGTTGAGCAGATCAGTGTGTTGACTCACGTGTGCTCTCTCTATTGGAGTGTACTTATTTTCAAGTACAGGGTCGAGATAGATCAAGAGCAGAAGAGGAGCAAAGATGGGTCAAAGACCAAGTTCATAGAAAGGAAGAGAAAAATCGTCTAAGTTAAAATCGATGGGAATCACTAAGTCATTCCGCCGACTTCGACGAGATTCACTTGTGATTCTCGCCGATTTGACGCGAATCAGGCTGCGTTCCCGCCGATCTCTTCCGGATGACTGTTTTCCTAAAAAAATTCTGCTAAGGCAGAATCGACGGGAATCACCAAGTGATTCTCGCCGACTTCGACGGGAATCGTTCTGATTCCCGCCGATTCGACGAGAATCAGGTTGCATTCCCGCCGATTCCCACAGGCTGACAAGCTTTACAACTGGAAATTGGCCAAGGCAGAATCGACGGGAATGGTGAGTGATTCCAGCCGACTTCAACGAGAATCACCAACGATTCTCGCCGATTTTGCCTTAGGCAAATTTTCTCGTTCGCTGGACCAAACCGCCTTGCCGTGCTGTTTTGGTCGAGGCTAGGGTTTCTCCTTGTGGGCCCCACAACGGTCATTAGGGTTGGCTATGGTATATATACATGTGTATTTCGAACATCTACAGTAGTCCATTCACGGAAAATCTGAAGTAGCCGACGCGTGCCCTAGCAGATCGCGGATCATCTCCGATCGCTGTCGCCGCTCGCAAGCTAGTCGCCGCCGCTGATCTCAGAGGTTCTTTGATCTTTCGGCAACAGTACCAAGGCTAGCAGTGCATCTCACGCTTCTCTCTTGAGATCTCTTGTCTCTCGATTTGTTGAACGAGGTTAGTTCTTCATTCCGAATCGATTAAGACGACTGAGATCGTTCGTAGAACTTGCTTGCTTCGTCAAGAAGTTTGGATCTACAAAGCATCGCCGCCGCAATCACTTACTGCCGCCGATCTTGACAAGATACTCTCTAAGAGAGTACTCCGGTTATGGGCTCTTCGCATCCTTCAGCTTCACGAACGAAGAAGGACTTCGGAAACTCCAAAAGTTTGTATTTTCTTTACATTCAATTAATTATTGTAAAAAATTGATTCCAATTTTACCCTATTTAAAGGGTTGGGTGCAACCCTTAATTTGAGATTAGTATCCATCAATTTATTCATTTAAGGAACACAATAATTGTATTATTTTTAATCAACCTTAATTTTCCGTTTAAATTCTACCAAATTATCCCAGTATTTCTT